>JAWQRP010003731.1:0-12883 GCA_033557875.1 Quadriops clusia
ATATTTTGATCCTTAGCCGACCCTGTACCTGATTCTTGAACTATCAACTCGTTTTGTTGGAAAGAATCTAATAACAAATGCTCGTTGCGAGGCAATTGGGACAAAAAATTGCTGGGTTGCCACGAGC
Organism: Quadriops clusia; assembly: GCA_033557875.1. Lineage (NCBI taxonomy): Eukaryota > Metazoa > Arthropoda > Insecta > Coleoptera > Hydrophilidae > Quadriops > Quadriops clusia. Next base: position 128 of record JAWQRP010003731.1, read on the forward strand.
GAAATCTGGTATTTCGATAACAGGTTTGTCATCTTTATCTGTTTACATTTAAAGCGATGCATTAGAAGAGTTCCGCTTCAAGGCAGTATCCTTTGCGGGTGAGATACGTACGTAAGGGGGGTACTGTTTACATTTGTAAAAATCAGCTGAGCTACCTGCCACTTAAGCGGTATGAGCAAGCAGTTATACTAAGTTTCATATATAATAATTAAGTTTTAAATCTTTTCAAAACGAATATTATTTTCTTAGGATCCTCTTCATATAGTGTTTGTACTATTGTACTATAACATAATTCTCATTAATTTTCTTAGAATGACTTCCATTATATATTATACAGATGTGAAAATTGTAAGATAACTATTATACTACACTATTTCTGTCGCCCAAGAAATAAAATATGTATACTCCCCTATGGTATAAGCAACTAGATAGTTGTGTATTTTTGTCATATATCTGAATGTCTGGTTTACTTCATAATTCCTTTGTCTATGATAATATGTTAACATATTTATCTTTTACATATAAATTTTTAAAAATATTCAGTCGATTGCCACTATAGATGTACGAAATCTCGAAAAGTTTCTTGGAAGCATTAAGTAGTTGGGTATGTGGCGTCGTCAGCGTCGGTGCCTGGCTTCACAAATGTGGTTTACTAGCTTGAAGTTTGCCAATTGTAACTATGATTGATGTTGAATTGTTTGTCTTCACTTTTATATCTTGTTCTGTATTTAAACATCTGGCATGATGATTTTTTTAATGTGGAATGAAATGTAGCTTCTTACAAATTTAAAGTTTATTAATTAATATGCACGTTAAAATATTGCCGTTAAAGTACCTACTTTAAAATGGCTTAAATTTGGTTGGGTGTTAGAATTAGCAGTTATAATGCAAATATTCCTAAAGTTGCGAAAGGGGTGTAAAAAGGAGCAGTTGAAAACATGTTTTTATACATTTAATTTCAAGATACATTTTTATTTTGAAACCATCGTGTCTTCGCAATCCAGTAATAACCATAATATCCTGAAACTTTCGGCTGTCTTTTATCCTTGATATTTTTAAAGGCAAAAGAAAACTCATTTAAAGAAACTCATTACAAGCGCACCGTGCCGCGCCAGCATCGGATCCGTGAATTTATTTGGACGCACAGGCGATTCATTTCAACGTAGAAATAGACGAAGTGGTATTTTTCCTTCGACACTGGGGAGATAGACGTTGCTCACTGCTGCGGCAGGAAGCCATATTATTGGTTTTGTTTGTCTTTGGTCGGTCCCCGGGGGCAGAGAAGTCTTGTGGTCCCGTTATGAGAATCATTTTCACGCTGCAACGCCAGACTTGACAGTGATTTAGTAAACGGCAATCCATTTAGGAAAACAGAGTATAAATTGCTGTTAGACGTTGCCTATAACGTCTCGGCTGACGCAAGACTATGCTGTAATGGAAGTCGTTATTGATTGCATTGAACGAATTGCCCGAGGCAAAAAAGTACTCACTCGTTGAAATCACTTTTGGTTCGAGTGTCTACGTTATTTATAACGTGTTTATACCGTCGTTTGAGCCCAGGATATATGTTTAACTGCTGTACATTTATTGCAGGTGTATCCTTAAAGCTTCCGTTTTAAATTTATTGCCAGGACTGGGGGTTTAATACGGTTCGGTCTTATAGCGCCTTCATAATACTCCTGCTCATAACGTTAGCGCTTAAAAAAAAACAGTAAGTGCTTTAAGTATCATTTATTCTCAGTATAGCTTTATAAAATGTAATCTTGTGTTTTAGGATTTTAGAACCTCTGCGAATTGTAGCGAAAAATTTGCCCGGTAGAAGGAAATATATCATGAATAGTGCCATCAGCTAGCACTCTAAACGAAACCATGCACTCAGGTGAAACTATGAAAAGGAAGTTCTTAACATGTAGGATCATAAGGTTTTTATTACAAAGCAAACTATTTTCTACTCCTAGCCGAGGAACTAAAGGTGCAAATTTCCATTCCAAACTCAATTTCCTCCTCGGAGCTAAGTATCCAGGTAAAGTAAAAACAAGTAACGTACTAAAAGGATTTCAGAAGAACGAGCAGTAAATCTCATTGTTAACTAATTTAATTTTTGGCGCTCTAAGAGTTCAAGGCTCGCATGTAGGAGAGACGTTTTCAGATATTCCGATCCCTTCGAAGGAGGGCTGAAGGTATATTGTAAAAACTTGGTGGTAACAGTGCTGTCAGGCAATGTGCGGTTATTACATAACGGAGGGCCGGAATATCAAGCGGCGAAACCATTTATTATGCAAGAGATTCCGGATACAGGAATATTCCGTACTGTTTCGTTTTTTTCTGTATTCCGCACCGGAATAATTGAATTTCAATTATGAGTAATGGTGAATTTTGCATATCCCTTTCTAATAACGACACATTCCTGTGCGAATGAATATTTCGCTTCGACGATGCCATGAAAACTTTTCGGCCGTCGACTTGTGATACGGAATATTTTATTCATGTGGCTACGAATCCACGTAACTACACTTGCAAATTGAACTTTTAAAGATAAATTAAACAGAAATTTCTGCTGAATATTCTATTGCTGTGCAATACTGGCCACGCTTGCACGATAATAATTTTAGGAAGCTCTTCCGGCATGTTCGCGTGAATGGTGAAATTATTTTATTTCGGTCGTCATGCACAGCACTCAAATATCTATCTATTGTCACACTTTTCTAGGATGAACTTTGACCATTGTAATTCCTTTCTTTCTTTTTGGCACGTGTAACGGGGTCATGAAAATATTGGTTTATATTAATAAATTAGAAGTTGAATAATCTATTTTTCACTAACAAAATTCGCAAAAAGTTCACAAAATGAAAATTACTATGCAATCACTTAATTCAATAATTTATATAAACATATATTCATGTATGGGTTCATATTATTTAGTTTTGTTTATAAAATTATCTTTTATTAAGTCATATATTTTACTTGATAATGTGAACATCCTTTTCTAAAATAGATGAGGCGTGCTCAAATGAAATGGAAGTGGTGTCCCATATTTACCTTGGCGAAAGTTTGATTTGGGTCGGGAAGGCTAGCTTTCAATAACTGGGGTAAAATTATGTTTATTTTAGTAGAAACAACATGATGTAATTTTAAATTTTTTTACAAAATTTGTATACTTATTTACAGTTGCAACATACTATACTGTGTAAATCATTTGTACAGGCCTGTACCAGGTGCTTTGTGCTATAATAATGTATTTGCCAGAAAAACGTACTCACAAAAATCTCTTTTCTACTAAACCAAAATACTTCATCTTAACTTTCAACTAAAGAGATATTTTATTCGATTACTTTGCAATAAGATCACTGTAGACGTTTTCAACAATAATATATGTAAATACAATGGAATAATACCAAGGCAAAAAATTAATCCTCTCATAAAGCATTGGTTACAACTACCGGTCTTTAAAAATTCATTCTTAGAAGCAATATCAGGTAAATCACTGCACATGGCAGAAGAAATAAATTACAAAACGTCAGAAAAAGTTTGGTAGCTCAAAATATTCCGACTGTTTCGAAAATTTTGAATAAAATTAATGTAGAACCGGAAGTTCTACAATTTCACAGAGATAAACCGAGTCGCATACAAAATCATTTTATAAAAAGATATCTCTGCAAATATTGCGGCACCACATTCAATTAGGTTTTATTCCGCGGAACGGAACTTTTCCAGAGTTTTTCCTTAAATATGACGTCGCACTAAAAGTAAAGTATTATTCACATCGAGATTTCCATAAGATACATTTCATGAAAGAAGAAGCATTTCGGTTATGAGCGCGCCAAGTGAGCAGAGGCAGATGGCGAGGGTGGGCGAGAGAGAGATGGGGAAGACACCCCGGGGTATAGCACACAATTTTCACTTCAAACCGATCCGAAAATAAATAATACATCTTGTTTCCTCTAGCCACAACCTGGGAATGTCAGTGATATGTTTCCTAATGCAGCTCCTTTTGAATTTCAGCACAGGTTCTTATTTACTTTGTATGAGGACCGCCTTCCGATCGTACGTTTAGATAATTTTGAAGTGCGTTTTTCCCAATTTATAGCATTTGAATGTATCGCATTACCATCGTTCAAAATTTATAACGTTGGACTCGATATTTCCGCGCGTACGTACTTTAAAATTCAGATTAACTTCTTTTATTTATGACTTTAAGGGGTTTGCGGTTTATTTTCCAGAAAAAATTTGACCACGTCTTGTAGATTTAGTATCGACTTATTTATAACGCTCGTTTATTGAATATTTACATTACTTTTGGTCCGTAGGATGATGCAGAATTTTAAACTTTTTTCCAAGCTGTTCAGATTTTTATTTTTTGAAAAATGCTTGCAAATGACGTAGCGCAAAGTGAAATATTTCAAATAGAGCCCATCATAGCACCGTCAAGAAAACAAAATTTCAATTCTTGTATTTCGTATGCAAATAGCACGTACATAAATTCGCATAAAATAACCATATATATCCTACTGAAAGCCTCACTATTCAAAAGCTCAGTGAAGCATACACACACTCGTTGAGCTTTATTACCGTCGAGGAGGGTAAAGAAGGGTGTCTGATCCTGGAGAAACTGTTGTAACATCGAAAGGACCTTCGGCCCCCCAAAACAAATGCCTACGAAGTACAGTGGTACACTAAAATAAACAAAGGACGTGGACATTTACATATCTCAAAACCGCCCTGGCTTGTCGAAGTATGGATCTGGTGAAATGAAGTATACTCCGGAAATTTCTGTTTATGTGTCCTCTGAATGCGAAATACAGTTGTTGAGGACACTACAATGTGATTATTATTAACATTATTCAACTTAGTTTGTAGTACGCCCTACGAGTTTGAACTTTATTCCTCCACTTTGTTGGCAGCAAGAGGAAATCGCCACTCCACAAGACTTTAGTTCAATCCGTTCATAATTCACAAGTTGTTATGGCGTAATCTTTATTCATAAGAAATAGTGGGAGTGTAAATACTGTAGATGGAGTGCCCCAGTGCAATTTTGTTCCCGTTAATGTTATGAGGAGTTCTATAGTTGTGAAAGGCCGGACGCTCGGGATAACAAGATCCACGTTATAAACTTCAAAGCTTTTCTCTCCGTCTGCAAGAAAGTATCGGTTTACAGGAGGCAGTATTTGGAACTGAGAAATAAGAAATGGAGAACCGACATCAAGCGACAGATTCTTATATTTGATGATTATGTTGCATGTATGAAATCGGTTCTTTTAGGTACATTTACATTTTGATTTGTTTTGTTGTATAGTATCTAATATACAAAATCCCTATTCTGTCTGTCTGTGGATCGGTGGATCTGTGGAATTGTCTGACCGTCCGTAACGAAAACTACACTGATAAAAATGACTAAATTTATTAATCAAATACCAGTTCGTTTCCAATTCGTATATACAAGGCAAATAATGAATTGGATGGACATATAATAATGTAAGGTATCTGTTGTGTCGCAGATGAACTCAGGACTCAAGATGTCGCAGATTAACACAGGACTCAAGTGGTGTAATGGTTTATTTCAATAACAAAAACTCTTTTACAATATCATGGACGCGTACAAACTTATTTGATAATCAACAAACTCCGTGACAACCGAAAAATACACTCAAATTCTTCTTATTATTTCATAAGTCTCCAACACTATTGATAGTCGAATTCCTGTCTAAATGTTTTCTCCGTTTATCCAAACCGTTAACTTATGTTAACGCTTGTAAAAAATGATAACAATGCCAAAACACCGTACAGGTATATATCAAGTTATTACGGATGTAAAAGAAAAAGGAATAGAAACTCAATCGAATCAGTCAACAGTGATACAAATGGTACTTGGTTATTAAGATAGTTGTTATCTCTCCTTTCGACGATTAAAATATGTTTCAGAAAAAATTCAAATAACTGTATTCATTACAATAATTATATTGTTCTCACACCGAAAGTTAACAATTAATTGATCACGATGTTAAGCATCAAAAGCTAGTAAAAAGGTTCAAATAAGACCTATGATTTCACTCATGACTTGATTTTGTGGTATTGCTTTTATTGATGATAGATTCTAACTCGATTACATAACGTATACATATAAAAGCACTAGGATGAATCGAGAGCAACAGAAGAATATTCATACATATGCTTATATACACGTAAGCATTTCGTTTTTAGGGATTTGCACTTACACAGAGGAAAGCGGTGTAATGCAGATTATAAGGTTGTTTTGGACGAGACTGTGTTCCCGTTCACACATGCGAGGCGCGAACGTGTTCTTTGTGTTTATAAATAAACTTATTATGAGTGAGTGTGTGTGCACCGAGGGAATTTCCGTTCTAATTTAGACAATAAAATAGCGCCGATGCATTTCCCTGCAATTCGCCTTTGAGAGCATTTCCTTTCCCTATGATGTCGCGCCCGACTTGCAACGTAATAACTGAGCAAAAACTTTCAGCTCTGTAGATTTCAGAAGTGTTGCTTTGCCACTATGCATTTGTACGTTCGCATCTTCGTCTTTTCCAAATGCAAAATTTAATGCTAACTTAGTGAGCGAAACTTGGAAAAACATATTTTTTGTCTACGATTAATTACTAAGTTTTTATCTACTACAGAATATAAATTTTGCGGTTTTCAACTGAAGACAATATTGTGAAAGGCAACAAATTTAGTTGGATGTATCAGTACCCTGTTACTCCTGATAAATTTATTTAAGAGTGCGTTTTTCTTTTCATTTTAATCTTCACACCTTATCGGAGGAGAATTATTGTGAATCGTTATCGCACAGTTACAGTCGTTATGCCATTATTTTCCGAGCGATAAGACCATTTGCACAATTACGCATGCACGCTTATTTATTTTCATGTGCAATTTAATTTCAGCGACTCTATTATACAATCTTATGCGGTCATCATTATTTCACAAGACCTTCCTAGCCAGCCAGCAAAGTAGAATTCAGAATTGGATGAAAGTGCACAATTTTTTGGCACATATCTCGTCAGGGCATGTATGCAACGGTGATAGCGTATTCTCGCTCTCGTTGCATTATAAATAGATCTAGTTATCTGGTCCGAGCGGAAAGGGATGCCACAGAGCCACGAGTAAAAATGTACCAACCTTCACAAGTTCATACTCATTACTCGCTTTTAGTTCCTGCTACAAACATTTACCGATTATTTAAAAATTTATTTTTCACTAAATTCGCTAAAAAGCAAAAATCAGTTAAAATCCAGAATTCGAAGGGCACATTTTTGCGTATTGTGCGAAGTGAGTTTAAATTATTTTCGCCCCACAGGGTGCAGCCGCGCCTCCGGCAAGGTTTCATTGATTTAAACGGAATATATCGCATACAGGACTTGCAGTCGTGTCTTTCACATATTTAATTAAATTGGATGTGACGGACCAGACGGATTTCATTTGAAAGCAATCTCAATATCGGCGAGATGATGGAGAAACATGTACTATACATTTAGGCCAGAATTATTTACCACATTTAGCTCGGTCCTCTTGCGTTACAAGTACATAATTATTGTTGTACGTATATGCCCGGTAGGGTTAATGTGTACTAACCTGTGAAACTCAATTAATTGATTTTATGGTCACACTTAGAGTTCATTAAAGATTCACCCTACTTGGCCGTATATAGGCTATTTGAAACATAAGTTTGAGGGCCTATAAGAAAAGGTTACATTGGAAATTGTTGACCGTTCAGTTTCGTGGACTAAATTTAAGCAACCTTTGAATGTTCTGTCATCTGGATGATCCGTAGTCAAGGTAATTTGTTTTTTGTTGACAACAAATTTCATCTGAAAATTTCGTTAACTTATTACTACTATTATTAAGTACATAGTAATATGTATTTCTTCTCTGCACTTTATTGCATAATCCCAGGTATGTTATCATGAATTCTGAATATTCCAGGTTTCTATTGTCGTTTTTTTCTTTCTTCATAGGGATCTAGGTTTAACTTGGCTTCAGGCTATGTAAATCCTTGGTATATCATTTGGCTTTAATTTTCCCCGTTGATTTTTGGAATAGACCGTCTGTTTGCCATTCCACTGCTAACGAAACATATTTGAATTGTACGTAAGTATTAGTTATCTCATACGTAAAGTAGGTATCTTGTGTACAAGGGTAGGATATATGTATTTATTGTTGTAATCTAAATTAATTGTGACTTTTGAAACGGTAAAAAAAGGATACCTATATATCTCACGTTTATAGAACCAAAGAACTCACTTTACAATTTGTAACAATTTGAAAATAAAAACGGGTTAAAAAAAGAGTTGAGAAACCTAGGAATGTAAATTCATTTATTATCTTACAGGTATGTAAATGTACTATTTCCTATCATTTTATGAAATGTTTTAGACAATGTTGCTGTAATGTCTGGTTAGATATCTTGTCTTGATTTCTTGAAAAAGAGTTAAACACAGGTACTACTTGACATTATTTATTAGAAGTAGCTTTTTCCAATACATAGCAACCTAATTCACATATTTTCCAATGCTAACTACTTAAATCCAATACAGTACAGTTGCAAAAAAAGTTCCACATGTATTCGAAATCGGATATTCCCTAATTCTCTTTTTGATCGCCTCATATCGAGTTGCGAATTTGGCCTGCGTGCGGTCGCAAATTTATTAAAAGGCTTGTTAAGAACACAGTACCCCAATAATTTTCGAAGGTTATTATTCCTGAAAGCCGGGACCCATCTCGACGAACAGGGGCCTGGTCGACCCAAAACGAGTGCTGTATACGTTGTGTATTGGTTTCACAGTATATACAATATCTTTCACGTAATAAGGCACACCGAGTACATTAACACTACGGCGGGTATACATTTCCTTCCTATTAAGGGCTCCCAATTAACTCAATTTGAGGCTGGCTGTATCATCAACAAAGTGCTATTGTGTTCTCCGTTTACTCTGTAACCGCCGCACTGTCGGCAAGAATGAAGATGTCAGATTACCCCCAGTTCCACACTCGTATCAAATAACGTTTTTGGGCGCACTTGTTTATATTGTGCAGTTCACGGGACTAGTTAACTAAATTCCCTGTCAAGTGATACTCCTCTTGATTTTTATGGCATAACATAAAGTGGTACAAGTGTGTCATTGCAACGTGCAACAATGATTCAATACCAACACTTAAAATAGAACGAATCTCAGCAAGAACTAGTTTTACTGCTTAACATTTTAACAAAGTTATTATTGTTATTTACGAGCAGCGTTCTCGTTTGCCCGTTTTATGATAACTTACGTATAATTTATTGATAGCCATTGAGGGCAATTGAACGTTGTGGTAATTATGATTGCAATACATTTTTATCATTATATAAGTTTTTATTATTAACAAGATTTAGTATAAAATCAAAATTACAGAAGTTTAGGAATAAAATTGGTTCGCCTCGTGAAATAAAGAGTGCGTACCGTGCGTTCCGAACGTGCGAATGTTTGTTTGCGGCCTGAACGCTTAGAAATTAACATATAAATAAAGTAAGTCACCGCAAGCTCCAAAGATGGATGCCCTAGGCGTTTTAAAAATTAAACCCGAGCTCTCATAAAACTGCGATCTTTGCATGGGCAAAAGCAATTTGTTCCAGTTTGTCTCGGTTGTTTTCGCCCATAAATAAGATAAAGAGGCTCGCGCCACCGAGAGAGACGGAGCGCGAATCGGAAAACTACATATGATGCATATGTACATTGGAGCGTACTCCTCCTTGAATATTTAAGGGTGTTATTATATCCTTCGAGCAACCAGGATTCCGGGGGCCAGATCCCGCGAGAAAGCCTCACTGCAGCAAGCAGATCGCAGTCCGAATGTGGAGCATAGATTTCGCTCGACAATCGCGAAAAAGTGTGTATTAGCATTGTTCTTATTTACCCTCCTTTGGAAATGGTCAATATTTCAGGGCTGCTTACCGAATGTTGCGTTTGTGCTGTGCTGCATATGTTTTACTTATGAAGGTACAGGACTGAATATAAAGCGCGTATGAATATTATACAGAGAGTTTATTTGGTCTTATCGGTAACCTACTATACTGAAAGAAATTTAAAAACTGTAGTTAGTACTTATCGAAATGCATTTAATGTTACTTTGCAGAATTACTATATGAAGTGTTAATTAAATGTTTTGGCTAAATTTTTAACATAGGCAACAGATTGAGTGATCTCTCCCTTTATATAAAATCCGAAAATTAAGTATTTACAGATCGTACTGATGACATCGTAACACCACGTTCAATTAGTATATCGTTTAGCACATACGAGGGAACAATTACTATGTGATATTTTGAGGCAATTTTTGAATGAAACCTGCTAATTTTAATATTTGTACCATTATACCGTGATTGACAATTAAGGTTGCAATATTTATCACATCCCTGATTTTTTAAGGAAGTTTTTTCAACATCTTTCAGTTCTAATATATCTGAAAATTACCCAGGAAAATTAAATTAAAATTGAATAACGGGTCAAGATCACAATAAAAACAGAATATTGTAAGTAGGTGCCTTGTAAACTGACATATCTTTTCCTGCATTCGTACTGTTTTCCGTTTTTGATTGTTTCCTCAGTTTGCACATTTACATTAATATATATAGTCTTTCTTGTATATTTTGCTAGATAAGTGAAAACGGGCACTTCAAAGACTATTCGATCATTTTTAGCGTTTTGTTATGTCTTTAGTGTAAGGTTGTTTAAATCGTACTCCCTAACAAAAAATGCTTTAAATCGTACCTTAAGCTAAAATTGAATGATAATTACGCTCATATATTGAAAATTGGTATTTTTAGCAAGCAAATAAATAATTTAGCCCTACCGTCACCTACAACATATTATTGTTCTTCTTCGCTATTTCTTAACCAGAGTTCAAGTGATACCTTAATTTGTATTTTTCTGCCAATTCAAACGCCAGTTTTTTTTAACTGGTTGAAGTTAGCCCAAAAAACTATTTCTGAGTATGAGTACGATTAAATAGTTCTTTTTCCATTGCTTGAGTCGGATCTTTCGGTTTTCTTATTCAGCTCTTGCAGATGTCCAGGAAGAATTACATTTGTTGTTTTCCAGGTGCTATGTGCTTCACCGAATCCAATTTCACCATTTCGCAATTTATTCAATTCCTCATCCATCTATCATCTCATTGACAACTGTTAATGTTAATTCTTTTTGACATGGTGTTAGGTCTTTAATAAGTGAAAAATCAGAAATCAAATCAGAGCAATAACTCTTTCTCGTGGATACAAAAAAACGTGTACAGTGAAACCTCGATTTATCGTTTTCGCAGGGACCGGTAAGAAAAAACGATTATCGCAGGACAACAACGATCATTGCGGACTAATAGGAAAAAAACAGAAATAAGTAATAACTTATTAAAAAACTAATGTTTTTGTAATATTATATTAATATAGTACAATTCGATTTATCCGAATTGATGTTTGTCAGGCCTCATCCGGATAATCAGAAATTCCGATAAACGAATCAATAACTCAATATAGCTGCGATTTTACAAAATGTTAAGAGGCTTTAAAGTCCTAGATCTTTGGTATGTCTTCACTCTTTTAACTGTCTTATTTAAAGCCCTAGATATTTGGTTCGTCTTCACTCCTTTAACTGTCTTCTTTTCTTTAACTGTCTTTAAAGCCCTAGATATTTGGTACATATTCACTCCTTTAACTGTCTTATTTAAAGCCCTAGATATTTGGTACGTATTCACTCCTTTATCTGTCTTATTTAAAGCCCTGGATATTTGATACGTGTTCACTCCTTTAACTGTCTTATTTCTTTAACTGTTTTATTTAAAGCCTTAGATATTTGGTACGTCTTCACTCCTTTAACTGTCTTATTTAAAGCCCTGGATATTTGCTACGTGTTCACTCCTTTAACTGTCTTATTTCTTTAACTGTTTTATTTAAAGCCTTAGATATTTGGTACGCCTTCACTCCTTTTACTGTCTTATTTGAAGCCCTAGATATTTGGTACTTCTTCACTCTAACTGTCTTATTTAAAGCCCTGGATATTTGCTACGTGTTCACTCCTTTAACTGTCTTATTTCTTTAACTGTTTTATTTAAAGCCTTAGATATTTGGTACGTCTTCACTCCATTAACTGTCTCATTTAAAGCCCTGGATATTTGCTACGTGTTCACTCCTTTAACTGTCTTATTTCTTTAACTGTTTTATTTAAAGCCTTAGATATTTGATACGTTTTCACTCCTTTTACTGTCTTACTTAAAGCCCTGGATATTTGCTACATGTTCACTCCTTTAACTGTCATTTCTTTAACTGTTTTATTTAAAGCCTTAGATATTTGGTACGTCTTCACTCCATTAACTGTCTTATTTCTTTAACTGTCTTATTTAAAGCCTTAGATATTTGGTACGCCTTCACTCCTTTTACTGTCTTATTTGAAGCCCTAGATATTTGCTACGTGTTCACTCCTTTAACTGTCTTATTTCTTTAACTGTTTTATTTAAAGCCTTAGATATATGATACGTCTTCATTACTTTTACTGTCTTATTTTAAGCCCTGGATATTTGCTACGTGTTCACTCCTTTAACTATCTTATTTCTTTAACTGTTTTATTTAAAGCCTTAGATATTTGGTACGTCTTCACTCCTTTTACTGTCTTATTTGAAGCCCTAGATATTTGCTACGTGTTCACTCCTTTAACTGTCTTATTTCTTTAACTGTTTTATTTAAAGCCTTAGATATATGATACGTCTTCATTACTTTTA
>JAWQRP010003732.1:0-12883 GCA_033557875.1 Quadriops clusia
TACTGCTGCATAAATTTTTTTGAACGTGATAATATGTATATGTCGAAATCATAAGATTAAATATATATGTAGGATAAAATGTATGTGTATATGGTAATATGTACACGTGTACATGGTGAGATGTACATGTGCACATGGAAATAAGTATACATGTACATGGTAATAAATATATGTGTACATGGCTGCCCGTGATTTTTCACGGGCATTGACTAGTATTAAATAAACTACTACTCACCTTCACTTCTAGGTTCTAGTTCTTTGCATTCTTCAATGTCTTTTTGTTGCTCCTCTGCTTTAGGGGGAACTTCATCTGTGGATAACGTATTAAAATCTAATTTATCATAACAATTTTTTTTAAATGTATTTTTATTATTTTTTTTTCCTTTCTTTGGTTTTTTAGGTCAATTAAACACTATAAAAATTTTAAAATTGAAATTTATTTTAATCCCTTTTTCATGTCCGGACGTTTCGGGACGAATTTTCCCTTCTTCAGCAATTAAAATTATACATTATATTCTGTAAAAAATTTTTGTCGTCAGTGAAATGTACTATGGCAATTAAATCTTTTCATACATACCTAAATTTAAATTAACATCATCTTCTTGCCATAGTACATTTCAATGACGACAAAAATTTTTTACAAAATATAATGTATAATTTTAATTGCTGAAGAAGGGGCAAATCCGCCCCGAAACGTCCGGACATGAAAAAGCGATTAAAATAAATTTAAATTTTAAAATTTTTAAAGTGTTTAATTGAAGTAAAAACCCAAAGAAAGGAAACAACCTAACAAAAATTAAAAAGTGGTCGAGAATAAAAAAACCTTGAAATTTAAATGTATTATCACAAAAAATGTTTATTGCATGAACACAAATATTTAAAATCTTAAGATACAGGCGGACAACTTCAAGTTTAGTTTTAGATGGATCGCACAACGAAAAACGCATACCTTTATCAACGTGCAAATCTTCTACTGCTAACTCCTTCTCGGGTGTCTTCACCTCCTTCTTCTTGCCACAGCAACCTTTTTTAACGTCTTCTCCCTCGTCTTGTATCTTAGGAGGCGAAATAGCTGACGTTTCGGTTTTGATTTCGGGTTTGGTTTCGGTTTCGGGTTGGGTTTCGGTTTCAGATTGGGTTTCGGTTTCGGGTTCTAATAATAATTTAGGAATGCTTTTATTGTAATACAAGAAAAAGAAGTGAGGAAAGAATTCCTTAAAACCTTGATGGTTGGCTTCTTCTCGCGAGGACGACCTGGTTTAATTTATTTTTAATTTCTATTCCTAATTTTCAATATTAAATTTAAATAAATTATCTGTGAAAAAGGTTAAAGTCAAGTGGCATGTTTATACTACTTACTACTCTAGAAAGAAAATGAAACAAGAGGACTATACCGAAAAATATTTATTACTGTTTTTAGGTTACCCAGCGTACGATTATTACCACAATCAATTATTGTTTGACAAACTCTGCACAATATGGTCGTTCATTTTTTTGGTATTTTCTTTTTCTCTCCAAGAGAATATTTTATTCTTCGATTTCATCGTCATCCCCAAAGGCCATTTGTTCTTCAGTGATCACAACTTTACGACTTCCAGACTCCGGGTCTTCAGGTAACGGGTTAAATTCCTCAACTGCTAGGCCTTCAGATAATGGACCGAATTCCTCAGTCGCCAGCCCTTCAGGCAAAAGTCCCAAATCCTCAACTAGTGTGTCTTCAGATAATGTACCCAAGCGCTCAGTTGCTGGGCCTTCAGATAGTGGGTCCAATGTCTCAATTGCTGGGTCTTCAGACTGCGGGCTAAATTCTGCATCTGGCTCAATGTGAGGAACCTGTTCTTCAGGGGGAGGTGAACCTTCTGCTGAAGGTTCTTCTACATTTAAACGTTCTTGAGGTTCAGATTGTTGCTGAACTTGTCCATTCTTTCTGTCATCTATCCTCTTGTTACATTTACAACAAATGCAGACTTTCCTGTGAAGCTTTCCTAGACGCTCTACAGGTTGTGCATCTTTTAATGGTTCAAAATCTGCTGGCGATGGTTCAGTTTCACTTAATGGTACTGGATCTGATGAGGGTATTAGTGCTGAAAATGTTACTGGTTCAGGCAACAATTCGGATTCAGGCGAAAATTCTGGTTCAGTTGAAAATTCTACTTTAGGAGGAAATTCTGGTTCAGACGACAACACTGGTTCAGACAATAATACTGGCTCAGGTAAAGGCTCTACATCCTCCAATGGTAATGATCTTGGTTTAGCTAACAGTAGAACATCATTTTCTGGTGCTTGTAAAGTTTCTGGTGGCAATTCTTCGGTTGCAAGTTCTGACGGTGATATAATAAAAGTTTTGAAACAACGCAATACTTGAACAATACGAAATAAAAACCTCTACAAAAAAAAAAATACACAGAAACTTCTACAAGGAAATCTTTTACAGAAAAATGTTATCAAAACAATAAAGAAACTCTACTAAAGTCATAATGGCAGTGATCTCAATGCTTTACCTAATCTAGCCTCTGAAGGCTCCTGTGATCCTCTTGGAGCTTCAGGGAACGAAACAAACAGATAAATTAATAACACTATCACCATCACCAGAAGGAAACCTTGATAGTAGCGGCCACTCTTATTAACCTTCTAATTTAACCTTTTTCACCCAGAATACATCACATCGCGCATTTTATCATTAAAATTGTTCAAACAAAGCAATACTTAAGCAAGAATTACAAATTTCCGTCCATAGGCAAAGCCTTCTCGAATGTACTTACCCACCGTTCCAGCTAAATAAAAATTAGAGAAAGCTCCAGCTCTTCAAGGAAACGCGTTTTCGGCTTAAAGGTTAGGTTAGAAGGTTAGAAAGCTTGATTTTGATCTCCTTGTTGGAGTGAGCCACTGCCATTAAATCTAGCAATAATGGGACGCTTACTTACTTGCATCTTCTTGTTGTCAAATGGGGTGGCTGGGTTGGGTTTTGGTATGAATGCTTCTTGTTCAATCTAAGAGGAAAGATCCAGTTATATAAGGTACGGGCTTCGTTTATAAACCTTCGCCAAAAGTTGGTCGGAAAAGGCATGTGGTTGTCTTTGTAAAATTGAAAAAACACTTAAGGTGTTGAGCCTAAATAAAATCAATTTTACTGTCTTAAAAATATTGCAGGTTTATCTGTTGGTATGCGTTAACCATTACTGGTTAGATAATGGCAGTGGGCAAAAAATAAGCAAGACAAAAATAAAATCATCAATTGATATTGAAGTGCGGGAAAGAGTTACAAAGCTAAAAGTTGCGTTTCCGAAGAAGCTGTTACCATCAAGGCTTTGCGGGAGAGACAATTTAAAACATATCTCTTTGGGTAATTAAGCAGTGATACCTTTCTTCTTAAGATCACGGAGAGTTTCATTGAGTTCCCTTATAGTCTCAGCTTCGGAGAGTTTCAACTCCAAGAGTTTCTGGTGTTTGCCATCGAATTCGTCTTGCAGCGTTTTCAATTCCGCCATTAGCCCGTCGTGCACTCGACTGGCCTCCTTCATTTGTTCTCCCAGCACACTCGTTTTACTCTCCATTGCCGCATTTGCGGAAAAAAGTCTCACTTCTATGTTCGTGCTCAAAACCGCGGCGTCTTGAAGTTTCTTTTCCAGCCGCTTGTTCTCTTCCTTCGCTCTCTCTAGCTTTCTCACCGTGGGACCAGTAATAATCTGGTTGTAATGGTTAAACTCCAACCTCATGTCTTCCAAAGCGTCACTGAACTTCCTGTTCTGGTTGATTAATCGCATATTCTGCTCCTTGAGATTCTCGATCTCATTGGCTTGGATCTGGTCCTCGCAGATGCACTTTACGAATTCCTCGTCGTTGTCCTCTAAGGACTGTTTCAAGTTCACGAAGGTGTCCTTAAAAGCTTGCTCCATGGTGGACATGTTCTCAGGCGTCAGGTTCATGAACTCCTCGGGAATGCTAACTTTGTTTATTGATAAGGCAACGTCATCAAGAGTCGCTGGCGGACTATTTGCCTCTTCGGTAAAACCTGATCTGGGTTTAATTGAACGCTGCATGGCTTTAGAGGGGTAAGCTTTGGATTAATGGTGAAATTCAGAAGGAATGGAATAAAAATCATTTATCAAATTTTGAGTTGATTTGGTTTGAAGGTCCTCCTCATTGAGGTAGGAATTTTAGCGCGCTCTCTTCCACCGCACTTCCCCTGTGCACCCTAATCCAGAAACGCTTTGCACCGAGATCGCAAATTTGGCAAAATTTCTACCTCAACGGATCAACCAACAGATAAACCGAAAAATTGACAACCGATGCCTTTTTCGACTTGTGCTATTGACAGAAGTTTAACTAACTTAATTTTTAAGTACTTACCTTCAGTTTCGTTTTCATCATCGTTCTCATCATCATTCTCGTCATCGTTTTCATCATCGTTTTCATCATCGTTCTCATCATCATTTTCATCATCGTTCTCATCATCATTTTCATCATCGTTCTCGTCATCGTTTTCATCATCATTCTCGTCATCGTTTTCATCATCGTTCTCATCGTCATTCTCATCATCGTTCTCGTCGTCGTTTTCGGGAGAGTATGCGGCTTCGTAATTAGCGTTTTTTACACTTCTGGGATTACCGTCACCGTTGTCGTTCTCGTCATCGTTCTCGTCATCATTCTCATCATCATTCTCGTCATCGTTCTCGTCATCATTCTCATCATCATTCTCATCATCATTCTCGTCATCATTCTCATCATCATTCTCGTCATCATTCTGGGCATTGTAGGTCTGTGCAGCCGAGTAGATTTGTGGTGACACAAACTGTTCACCACCATGCACAGTTAATTGGTATTTATCTAATTCGTTGCGAATATGGGAACCAGGACAGATACACACGCACACGCAGGTTTTATCAGCTATGTTAGGCAAATTCATTTGTGGAAGTTCCCCAGGTGATCTGTTTTTCTTAGGTTGGTTAGGCTGCGCAGGTTTTGCAGGTTTTGTAGGTTTTCCTTTGGTTGGAACTTTTGATGGTTTTCCAGGTTTTGGCTTTCCAGGATTTCGTACCCCAGGTTTTGCAGGCTCGTCAGGTTTCCCCGGGGAGCGAGTGCCTGTTTGGAACAAAGAGAAATTCGATTTTGTCTGAATTCGATTCGCCATCTAAGAAAAGTGACCAAGGTTTACCTTTAATCATGTCATTAATTTCGTCGACAACATCATCAGCCTCGTCCTCGTCGTCATCTTCATCGTCATCTTCATCATCATTTTCATCGTCGTCATCATCATCATCAGATTCGTCGTCATATTCATCGTCATAGTCCTCGTCAGATTCATCATCATATTCGTCATCGTATTCGTTGTCATATTCATCGTCAACATCAAGGAGGTTTTTTATATCTCGAACGATACCTCTTGGCGTTCCAACACTCCTGGCCAATGGTTCTGCTCCATCTGTTAAAGAATAAAGTGCAAATATTTATTTAAAAAATAGTTTTTTAGAATTACGGGATAGAAAAAAGACTAGTTCCTCCTAGATCAGAATAAAAAAAGAAGCTTACTTACCTGTATCTGCATTGACTTTACACCTACAAAACATTTCTACGCCTGGTTCGTCTTCTGGTAGAGGAGGATGTCGCACCTGACTTGGTTGTCCTTTTCCAGGTTTTCCTTTTCCAGGTTTTCCTTTTCCAGGCTTCCCTTTTCCAGGTTTACCAGGTTTTCCTTTTCCAGGCTTCCCTTTTCCAGGTTTACCAGGTCTCCCTACTGTTCCAGGTTTCCCTGGTTTTCCAGGTTTCCCAGGTTTACCTGGTCTCCCGACTGTTCCCGGTTTCCCTGGTTTTCCTGGCTTCCCAGACCCTCCTGGTTTCCCACCGCTTCCTGGTTTTCCATCTGGTGGCATTGGAGGATGTCTCGTGCCTTTTTCTGCTGCTTGTCATAAATTGAACACAATGGTTGAGGAAAATTAGAGCGAATGAGACGTATCGGTTTACCTTTTCTTGTTGGGGAAGGAGAAGCGCTTCTAACCCTTCGGGCGAGTTCTTCCAATTCTGCTGCTTTTTGTTGAATTTGTTCTACTAAGCCACCTAGAAGAGGAAAAGATTCAGGTCAAATTGTACTTCAAAGTGAACGAGTTGCACTAACCTTCCTCTGCAGCTAACTCCAGGACGCTGAGGCCCTCTAAAAATTAGAATGATCCTCAATTAGTAATGAAATGTAAAGCCGAGGAAATGAAATCAACTAAAGTAGAACGCAATTTCTTAGAACAAAAGAATCAATAAACTTACTGTCACCGACGCTCCTTGTAGCCGGACCAGTGTTGCCCTTAAGTTGGCCCGTACCTTAAAAAGGAAGAATTTTAATTTAATTCTGTCAGGGTATCGCTAAGATAATGTAATATTTGTATTGGATCGCCAGAAAAAAAAGGCAGTTTCTAACATATAAAGTGGACTAAAAACAAACCTATAAACTCAATTGCGGCCAAGAGCCAACCCATCACCTCCTCTGGATTAATGTCTACATCTTTTAGACTAGATTCTAAAAAATTGAAATTAACAAAATAATTTAGAGAACAGTTGTTCAGGTAATAAATGTGCATCACCTACCCACAAATTCAGTAACTTTTTTCATGTCTTCGTCCGATAGATCACCTAGCATCAACTGTTCCTTATACTGAACCATCAAGTGGCCGAAGATCGTTTGGAACGCCTCATATTCTTCGTTTTCCAAGGCCATCGGAACAATCATACGTGCCTGGCCAGCATATGGAATGATAGTGGTTGACTCATTATCTGAAAAAAGCTTTAAAGTTGCTTCCGAGGCAAGGATCTTGGGTTGCTTTTTACCCTATTTTAGTAGATTTTTATGTAACTGATTTGTGTTTGAATCGGTTTACATTTAACCGATTTGTGTTTTAATTGGTTTGCATTTGACCGGTTTGTACTTTAACCGGTTTTCAGAACATCGCCCTTACGAAAATCACGACATAGTTACCTTCTTACTTACCAAGCTTAAGCACCAGAATCTGCGATGGAGGTGCAACAAACGAAAACCTTTATACCTACGCTAATCCTAGAATCTCACTATATCTCGCTTCGATCTTTCAATGGTCATCTGCAATCTTCCATTGCCCGCCCGGAAAATAAGCAAAGGTCTTCCATTTTCCAGGCATGAGATGGGACATCAAGATATTAAACGAATATAAAGGGGGTTTCGCACAAAGTGTGAAAATCGGGTTGGCCTGTGTCCTTTTCTTTCGAGACCACTTCATCGCTTACCATTATTTGCTAGCAATTGTTGGTATCTAACGCAATATTACCTAAACTTCTAGGTTGGACAGAATTTATCCCCCTGCCCTGCTTCTGCAATTCTCTTTCTCTCCTTTTGAGGTGGTCAGTTAATCCTTTGAATAGTTCTGTGAGGATTCAAACCAAAGTTAGCTAAATCTAGCAAGTGTAACTTGTGAGAACTAACCTTTGTGGTCCTTCTTCTTTACTACGCTTCTTTCGTTAGCACCGATGTCCTTACCTGCAGAGTTTGAAGAAAACGTTCGGTTAAGGAAGGTTTGTGTTGGATTTTGCGGCAATTGGTAGAACATGCAACACTAAAGTTAATCCCCATTATTTTTTTCTAATTTGTAGTTGTTCAAAGGTTCCAATTTATTCCATGTCTGAGCTTCCCTCGCCTTCTTGAACCCCGGAATCTCCCTGAAGAGAACTGTCCACTTCGTCAGATTGCTCGGTATTAGAATCCGAAGAATCCGATTCGTATGACCCTGAGGAAGTGTCTTCTTCGTCTTCATCGGAAACAACCCCCGAAGGAGCGTTGAGGTTGATTCTATGGGTTAGCCGGGCCAACTTAGGTTCTTCCTTCTTTAGCCGCTGGAGCCAAAGCTTCGCAAGCTTGGGTAATGTCTTGGCAGTACGATACCAAACAATTGGAAAGTTAACTTTGCTGCAAAAGTTCTGGGTGACCGCGACAGTTTCGTCCAAATTAAGCACCACGTGCCACCATCCCCCAGGCACAAAAACTGTTTCCCCCGCCTTCTGTAGGATTTCAATGGGTTTGAATTCCTTAGGCCAGGATGCCTCTTGGGTCTTGGGGTAAATCTGGTGGAACCAAGTGATGCCCTCGTGCTTTTGGTGTCCTCCTGTCGAAGGATCCACAGTGATATTCTTCTTTGGCGTGTGGTTGGGGAAAAGGCACCAGCGCTTGTGTCCCGAAATTAAAGCGTTCCACGCACTGGTCCCCATAGGGTCTATATGAATTCCACTGCCGGATCTTTCTGGACCAATGACGATCCAACGAAAAGGGGGCCTGTGCACCCCCGCGTGCTTGAAAAGGTCATTTTTGAAGAACGCAGGAACATGGTAATCCAGTAAAATGTTCTTGCGCTCAGGATCTTCCCCGAAGTTCCCGTCGAACACATAGAGGGGACTGTCATCTTTGGTTCTTTTCATATACTGATAGTAATACTTCATCTTGATCGTGACATCCTGCCCATCGTCGTCTTCGCCGCAAACGAACCGTCGGTTCCTGTAGTCCTTGGCCAGCTTCTCCAGGGTCCAATTAGTGCGTGCTTTCCATCCCTTCTGGCATCCTCTTATAACCACTGGCTTGTAGGGAAGTTCGTAGAGGGAGATGAAGTCTAAGGGGGAACACTCCGATTGGTCAATTCTAGGACAATTGTCGTTGGTGATCCAAAATTGGTCGAAATTGTCTGCGTGCCCGATTTTCGACCAATCTGCTTGCGTTAGCAGTTCTGGCCTCGCGGCTTTCTTCGCCTCCCTAATGCGCTTTCTCGCTTTCTTGTCCAAAGTCGTAGGGAGGAATTCCAGGGGCACATCTTGCGCCATTCTTCGCGCGGTTTCTTTGGAAGATGTGAATACTATTTTGAATTTGGCTTAGTTTTTGATTTTCGCGGATTAATTTTGGATTTTGATGATTTTCTTGATATTATATGGTATAATTTTTTGCTGTTACGGATTAATTTTGAATGTATGTGATATATTTTCGAATATGCGTGGTATATTTTTCAATTATATGGGGTATTTTCCAAATATATAGGTTATTTTTTAAAATTTATAGTTTAATTTCAAATTTATATGGTATTATATTTGATATTGAAAATTTAACTTTAAACTTTTGTCAAATTTGGATTTTTTCAGATTTATACCGATTTTTTTAACAATTAATTTAATTTTTTAGATTCAATCGAAAGAAATTCTATTAATTTTGGATATAGAGTGCGATCGAAATAATTTTCAAACTTAATTTTAAAATGTTGCGAGCACTGAAATTTTGACATGGGACCGTGACGCGAACTGTTGACATGTGTTTGGGTATAACCTGGGCAACGCCCTTCTTCTGTTTCGTTACACACACTTGTTTTGACAAAAGAATTGTTTGTTTTTGTTCGCAACATACTTACTATGGAAATAACAGAACAGAATTCCTGCGATCTGTATTATTTTATTCGTTTGGGTACATTGGAAGGGACTTGGTGTCGGAAACATTTGTTACCACAAAATTACAAGGCACTTTAATGTTTGGGGAGATTTCAATCATTTTTGGCGGTCGCCCTAAATGTCAGTACCCTGCTTCTTGGGGGCTGAATTTTTTTCCCTTCTCTCTCAACCTGCAACCGTTTTATTTCCTGTAGGTTAGCTAGATTTCTTTTCCAAACTTCTTCTAGTTTTCTTTCTTGCACGCTGCCTTCGTACTGCGCTTTTTTGTTTTCTTCCTTGAAATGTACTTTTTCCTCTTCTTCATCATCTTCCTCTCCGCCAGTTTTTTCTGAGCCATCCTCCTCTTCACTACCTTTCTCTTCGTCATCTTCCTCTTCGTCATCATACTCTTCGTCATCATACTCTTCGTCATCTAACTCTTCGTCCTCATCCTCTTCGGCATCATACTCTTCAGCATCATCCTCTTCGCCAGCCTCCATTTCGTCAACTAAACCTTTATCCTTCCTGACCTTCTTCGCGTTGGTGCTTTTTTCCTCACATTCGCTCTCATCGTCAGGTGTACAACTATCTTCGCTGGAAATCGAACTTTTCGTGGAGAAATTGGAGGAGATCCACGAGGGGTTCTTAGGATTGATGTTCATGGCCAATTTGTACAAACGTGGTTCTCTAACCTTCAGAGTTTTCAGCCATCTCTTGGCCAGTTTAGGCCGCCCGTTGCAGGTCTCGTGCCACACCACGGGGAAGTTGACCCTGCTGCACAAGTTCTGCGTAATGGCCACGGTATCATCAAGGTTGAGGACTACGTGCCACCATCCGGAAGGCACGAAGATGGTCTCGCCAGGGTTTTGAAGTGCTTCTATTGGTTTGTACTTCTTCGGCCAGGAAGGAAGTTTGGTTTGGGGATAAATGTGGTCGAACCAGTGGATGGCTTCCCTGGATTCCGCGAACCTGTGCACGCAAGCAGATGTGTGCAACTTGATGAGGCTTCTTGGAGCGTCCGTGGGGAAGAGGCACCACCTCTTGTGGCCCTTGACCAAAGTGTTCCAAGCGCTTGTCCCTAAAGGGTCTATGTGAATCCCCGTTCCGGAACGCGCAGGACCAATCACAACCCATCTATAAGGAGGCCTTCTTCCTCCAGATAACTCAAACAAATTCTCTTTGAAGTAAATAGGGATTTCATAATCCTTCAGCATTTCTTTGGTACCCTTTCTAGTACCAAATTCACCGTCGAAAATATACAGAGGACTATCATCCTTATTCTGCCTCATATAATGGGCGTAGTATTTCATCTTCATCAAGGTCCCATCTACCTTAAACTTATCATTCCTGTAATCCTTGGCCAAATTGTCCACAGTCCAATTCTTGTTGGCCTTCCACGTTTTGGCACAACCAGTGATGATGACAGGTTTATAGGGAATTTCATATTTAGCCAAAAACTCCGTAGGGCTCACCTGGTGATAATCAATCCTTTCAATGTTGTCATTGACCACTTTAAATCTATCGAAATCGTTGAAGTAATCGAATTTATTCCACTCCGCTGACGATATGTGTCTTGCCCGTTTTTTTAAGTCATTTACTTTCTTGACGGCTTTATATTGGAATAATTCCTTTTCCAACATTGCGATGCGGTCCTTTCCTTGCTTCTCTTTCTTGGCGTCCCCTCCATCGCATGGTTTTTTGTTCCTCGCACGTTTTTTCTCCGCAATTTCTTGACTACTAGATTTTTTCCCAAAATCTCCTTTCTTTGTTAGTTTGCCAGCAGTTTCCTTGTTAACATCTTCATTTCTATTACCTGTTTTGCTTTTAATTTTTTTACTTGAAATATTTTGGCTCGCATCATCCTTACTTGTATCATTTTTGCTTGTATTATTTTTGCTTGCGTCGTTTTTGCTTGAATTATTTTTGCTTGTAATATTTTTGCTTGTAATATTTTTGCTTGTAATATTTTTGCTTGTAATATTTTTGCTTATAATATTTTTACTTGTAATATTTTTGCTTGTATTATTTTTGATTGTATCATTTTTGCTACCTTCATTTTTGATTGCAGCATTTTTTATTGTTTCATTTTTGCTATTGTCATTTTTGCTTGTGTCATTTTTGCTTGGATCAATTTTGCTTTTATCATATTTACTTGTAGCATTTCTGTCTTTATCATATTTACTTGTAGCATTTCTGTCTTTATCATTTTTACCTGTATCATTTTTGCCTTTATCATTTTTACCTGTATCATTTTTGCCTTTATCAATTTTGCTTATATCATTTTTGCCTTTATCATTTTTGCTTGTATCATTTATAATTGCATTATTTTTGCTTTGATCATATTTGCTTGCATCATTTTTGCTTTTATCATTTTTGGTTGCATCATTGCTGCTTTTATCATATTTGCTTGAAGCATCTTTGATTGCAGAATCTTTGCTTGTAAGATCTTTGCTTGTAAAATTTTTATTTATAACGTGTTTACTTGTATTCTTCTTGCTCACATCAGTTTTACTTGTATCCCTCTTGCTTGTATCTGTCTTGCTTGAACCTTTTTTATTTTTGCTGGAATCGCTTTTACTAAAAATTTCTCTGCCAGCAGCGTCTCCTATCTTCATCAAGTCACTTTTCCTAACACTCACGCTATCTCCCCTTCCTATTTTGTCTTTGCCGTAGAAACTCCCCTGCCTCTCCATTTTGGCAGTAATTTCCCCTCCTTCGCCGAGTTTCCCCAAAGGTAACATTTCTCGAAAGATGGCAGCACTGGAATTTAGACCGTTTTGCCCGAATTTTTTGCCAATTGACACTGTTGACGACGGTTACATGGCAATCATTTTGTTTCCCCGTATTTGTTCCGGGTTTTATTTGTTTGTTCCTTGTTTCTATTTCGGCTAACACACGCATACGCGTGTCAATTTGTTGAACGTTTTATAGGCGCAATTTTTTATTTTATTCTTTTTAAATATTTGCTGGGTCTTACCTGCTTGTCCTGCAGCGCTGCGAGGTACCACACCTGGTACTGGGCCTGTAAATAAATGATTACTTATTGGTAATAATCTGTATCATCAGTTATTACGTTATATTTATTTATTTACGTACTATCGTATTATTACCGCATTTTAACGTTTATAATTGTCGTCATACAAATAAATAAAAAAAATAATTTAGGGGAAATGTCGCTTTATGAGTTTGAACCGAACATCAAACTCCTAACTTATGCAATAAATGGTGTGTTGTTTAAGCAATGATTGCGTGAAACAATGCAAAGTTTTGATATTTCAAATTAGCGTGATGAAGCATTTAGTAGTAAGACTATACTATAACACATCCATACTATACAGAATTATCTATTCACAACTGGCCAGGGGGTGGAGACACAATTCTATAGGTTATAAGGTGGTCGTTCGTCAATGGCTGAGACTACAAAGCCCCTCGACCGAGGGTATCAGAAATCTTGTGGGACAGGTTTTCT
>JAWQRP010003733.1:0-12883 GCA_033557875.1 Quadriops clusia
TTACTAACTCATTGCATAATGTTAACCATTTTAGAGGCCTGAAGAAGCCGCAATTCATGCGGCGAAACCGGTAGCCTTACGAACAATTAAATAAATCAGTCAAGAAAGTAATTTTTCTTTAATTTACTAGCAAATAAAATTATTGTTTCAGGGCGACTATTTACATATATCTAGGTATAAACCAGACGTTTATCTTTTGTTTATGTGACGCATAAGACGTAAACATTTTTCTAGTTATTTATTTAAATCGATTGTTACTGGAACTTCCAGGGTATGATTTGATTAATATTTTAGGAAGATGCCTTTACGTTCTTAACTCATACGTTATAAAGGAGAATATTCATATGTAGCTAAGGTGTTTAGTATTTAATAATTTTGATGGATTATTTCTGAGCTTAAAAGAAGTATAGCTTAAAGGTACTAACTTGAGCTTTGATTTATTAGTTCAATTAGTATATTCTTTTAAACACACATTTAAATTGTATAACCACTAAAAGTTGTTATCCAAAAAACCATCTCCAACGATAAGGTTGGCAATTGTTTTTTCACTTTGGGGGCTGTACCTCCTTTATGGTTGAGAATCGGACTTGGTTTATAGGAACTTTTTTGGTTATTTTGGTGAGGTCTATTATGGGTTAAAAAATGTGCTCTACGATTAGAATCGCCCCGTATAACATCCAGATTGTAGCAAACTTGTCTTGATTAATTAACTTCGATACGTCCGGAGTTTCTGTGCCAGTAAAATTTTTAAAACGTTCTTGTCTAGTTTACGGCGGCCGATAACAAGTAATAAAATTGGTAGGCGTCTAATCGGGAAGTGTTTGCCTATTTATTATCCGGTTTTTACCGGCAAACAGAAAAATTAAGAATATACGAATTTCGCGCACGCATTCGTCATTCAGTTGATAACAGAGTTTGTATTCTATTTAAGAGTGTGAAAAAAACAACATTTTGTGTGAGTCGGTAATGTTATCCAGTCTTGGAAATTTTTGTTTGAAGGTTTATCCTGTATTTCGAGTTTGCTGTTTTCGCAACGTACTAAGGTTGATTTCGCATTAAACGGTTTTGTCCGTACGGATTTAATATGGCTAAATTCGGATAGAGTAATAGCCTTTCACACACGACAGCATGCATACAGCACTGGACAGCAGCCGGACACATCCACTGAAGTTGCGGATGTCGTATGGATTTCGTTTTTCAGTGGAATGGGTAATAATAGTATATTATTTTATAAGGAGGTAAAGTGACACTTTTTGTAGCGACGAACTACAAAAAGTCACTTTAACTCCGCATAAAATATGCTATTTTTTCTTCAAACGTTCGAAAAATCGATAATATTGCGGTTCAAACGTTAGTTTGACAGCTATCAGTTGGCAGTTGGCGGTACTTACTTTTCAAGCCGCCGTCTGTTTTTTCGGGCCCATTATTGTACTTCTAACTCTGCGCATGCGCCACATTTACTTTTTTCTGACACTTCTAGTGACTTCTAGGGGAATACGGAAAAGTGCAACTTTATCCCCGCCGACTGAGCTAAATAATGTGCGTATTATATGCCGTTTGAAGAAAAAATATTTTTTCTTCAAACGACATATAATACGCACATTATTTAGCTTAGTCGGCCGAGGAAAAGTTGCATTTTTCAGCATTAGTCAATGAATGACAGAAAAAGTAAATAAACAAACTCTCTGTCACCAGTTCTCACTAAAAGTGTACAATAATGACTCAAAAAACGGACGGCGGCTTGAAAAGTAAGTACTGCCAACTTACAAACTGGCGTTTGAAGAAAAAACCGCAATATTATCGATTTTTCGAACGTTTGAAGAAAAAATAGCATATTTTATGCGGAGTTAAAGTGACTTTTTGTAACTCGTCGTTTTTTTGCTGCCTCACTGTCGCTCGGCAGCAAAACACGACTCGCTACAAAAAGTGTCACTTTACCTCCTTATAAAATAATATACTATTCTTTCACACACAACGGTTTCGACCGCACGGAAACCTAAAAAAAGTATAGGCAGCTGCCCTATTTATATACGATTTAATAACTGAAAACCAATGTGTGTGTGAAATCAGTGTAGACTAAAGGCTGTTTTCACACGGAGCGGTTTTGTCCGTACGGATTTAATGCGACTCACTCCGGATAGAGTAGTGGGATGTAGAATATTTTGAAGCCTATCACACACGTACGGATGCCGACGTGTGTGAAAAGCCTCATAATATTCTACATCCCACTACTCTATCCGGATTGAGCCGCATTAAATCCGTACGGACAAAACCGCTCCGTGTGAAAACAGCCTAATTTCGCAGTGAGCGGATTCGTCTGTGCGGCAGTATACATACCGCACGGCAAAATACCGAACGGAAATACCTTTCACACACACACACACACACACACACACACACGCACACGCACACGCGCACACACACAGACACACACACACACACTCTGGTTTTCATTTATTAAATCTTACATAAACCGTATGGTTTTATGATAAAATTAGTCAGTTTAGAAATTGATCGCAAACAATTTGCTGCTTTGTAGGTGTTACACCATCGTAGAAAAGATGCAAAAAAACAAGTAGCATAGATTACATTGGGTTTATTAAATTAATCAAAAACGGGATGATACAGGCGTATTCTACGTGTTAGATAATGAACATTTTTTTTACGTTAATGCTAGGACGAATGTTCATCGAAGATGTGTGTATGTACGCCGAGCGTATGTGAGTACGAGGGTGATCCGACAAGTACTTAGCCTACAAAAGAAAAGCGAAAATTTTGGAAAAGTGGCGATTTATTTCTCAATATAGTCTCCTTTTAGCTCGATACACTTGAGCCAGCGATGCTCCAAATTCTTTAACCCGTCTGAAAAATACGTTTTCTCGAGGGCTGCAAAATGGGCCTCTCTGGCAGCGATGACCTCCTCATTCGACTCAAATTTCTACCCGGCGAGTGACTTTTTCATGTTAGGAAACAAACAGAAGTCGCACGGGGTCAAATCCGGAGAATACGGTGGATGGGGCAGCAGTTCGTAGCCCAATTCGACCAATTTGACCGTGGCGACGGCTGAGGTGTGAGCCGGCGCGTTATCATGGTGGAAGAGCACTTTTTCTTCGCCAAATGGGACCATTTTTTCTGTAATTCGGAGTCGAATCGGCCCAATAATTCGGCATAGTAGACCCCTGTGACCGTTTTGCCCGGGTAAAGTCCACTGCTTCGATTGTTCCTTGGTCTCTGGTGTGTACCAGTACCATGTTTCGTCGACGGTCACTAAACGACACAGAAACTCCTTCGGGTTGCACTTAAACAGCGTCAAACAATGCTCTAAAGTGGTCTCACGGTTGCGCTTGTCCGGAGTGAGCAAACGCGACACCCATCGCGCCGACAGCTTTCTCATGCCCAAAATTTCATGCAGGATATGACCCACGCGGTCTTTTGAGATGCCTACCGTCTCAACTATCTCGCGCACCTTCAATCGACGGTCTGCCAATATGAGATCGTGGATTTTTGTCACGTTATCCTCCGTGGTAGCCGTTTTCTGGGCACCTGGACGTGGCTCATCAAAAACCGAGGTGTGACCACGTTGAAACTCGTTAAACCAATTTTTAACAGTCGCCATCGAAGGAGAAGAGTCTCTGTACACAGTATCCAAGCGCTCTTTGATTTCGCTGCGCGATTTCCCTTCCAAAAACAAGAATCGAATCACCGACCGAGACTGCTCCTTTTCCATTTTTCTAAAATCCTCGGACACGGTCGCTTCTACACGCGGTCAAAACAAAACTACGAGTCCGATTCGGGTGAAATTTTGACAGTAGCCGTCTACGAGGATGTACTACACAATAGTAAATTTCTCTTACGATAGTGGCGCCATCGGGCGGTGAGGTTAAGTATTTGTCGGACAGCCCTCGTATTCTCTGGCCCTTCGATAAAAATCGGCAATCATCCTGGTTATTAGTGCAAAGTTAATCAGATTATCATCTGTAGCGTTAATAGCGACGCGATTTATCGATTGTGACCCTTATTTTGTCGCTCCTTGTAATATTTCTTCGAAATAACACACAACAACAAAGATTTATACTTTGCTCGTGTCTACACAAAAACAACAAAATCTAAATTGGTTTGGCGTACATCGCTGAGTTTTGGGTAATCATCAACTAGAGTGTAAGTAACTGTTGGCAGCGGGTGCATACAATTACCTCAGGCATATTGCAAAACCTATGCGATTATACTACTACAATTGCAAAACAATTATTTACTATGCCAAATTTCATGAAGTCGGTCGCATGTAACATATGCTCCAAACCTGTGAATAAAAAGGCACTGGGAGACCGACTCGCCGATATGTTGACACGAAAATTGCGCGCACGCCTGAGTCACACGTTCAGAATACCTCTCCTGAGTTGGCATGTAATGTTTGTCAACAATGTTTCTATGGGGTGTGCGTTTGTATGTCCTCTACTGATTTATAGGCTCTGTCGCGGACCGGACCCTCGTGGAGATGCTGCGCCTGCCAACCGTTTTGTTTGTCTACATCCCTTATAGGGGATGTTTCAGAGGATGCGGACGATGACTCCTCCGTCGGTGGACACCCCCGCGGAGACGGATATGTTTTCTGTGCTGTCCGGAATCAAGTCCGAAATTAAACCTCTGCACAAAAAGTACCATGCAATTGAAAAATCTCTTGATTCCATAGCCAACAAAGTACGTGACTTCGAGGAAATGTTGAGGAAGTTTCGAGAGAAGTGCTAAAAAGTAGATACCCTTGAAGCTGAGAACAGGGATTTGAGGGAGGAGATGCGCTCGATGAGGGAGGAGATGCGCTCGATGAGGGAGGAGATGGAAGATATGAAGCAGGGAAGTCGCCACAACAACTTGGAAATACACGGTGTTCCCAAGAAAAATATCGAAGATCTCAGGAAGGTGGTATTCGAGATCGCCGAATCTGTCGGATGCGATGTCCGGGTGATGGACGTTGAAGCGGTACACCGGGTTGCCTGCATGCTGCCTGGTGATAAGCGACCGGAGAACATTATATTGCGCTTGAAGTTCCAGGACTCGAGGGACTCGCTTCTGGGTTCAGCCAATGATCGCGAAAAGAACCCGAATCTCATGTGACAAGCCTCCTGGATTAGAAATTGACAAGATAGGCAAAGATATTTTCGTCGGTGTCGGTAGAGCCGCCGACTTCCGGTTCGTTTGGGTGAGGGACGCGGTCATCTTCGCCCGGAGGAATGACAGATCGAAAATCATCCGTGTGAGCAACGAGGAGGATATTAGAAGATTTATGGCGCCCTCGGATGCGCCCGGCGTCTCGGGAGCGGAATGATGATCGTTTTTGACAGTTTGTGAACTTTAATTTCGGACAGCTGGCGCTAAATGTCATTTGATGTACTTTATCAAAATGTAAACGGTTTACGAACTAAGAATGATGAATTTTCTGCGAGTGTTTTGGGGAGCGATGCTGATGTTATCTGTGTCACCGAGACTAATCTTAACGACTGTTTTTTTGATCGTGAGTTTTTCCCAACTAAATACATACAGGATGATCTGTTTTTAGGTTACCAGTGGGCGGAGACTCAATTCTCACGATCACCAACGCGATTGGCACATACTAGAAGACGGGTGATCGCATTGGTGACCCTGAGAAGTGAGTCTGTACCCTCTGGCAACTTGAAAAAAGGTCATCCTGTAGTGTAAAGGGAGGACCGTGACGTTGTCTCTGGCAAGAAATCGGGGGGTGGAGTGGCCTTAGCGGTTGATGGCGCTCTGCGTTCGGTCTCACGACTGGACCTGCGGGTATCTATTTGCGTGGAGTGTGAGTCTAGACGTGTTAACATATGTTGTGTTTACTTACCTTCGGAGGATCATGATGCTCTTCAGACTAGCCCGAGTAACATTGGAAGAATCATAAATGATGATCATGAAGACGTGTTGTGATTGTGGGTGACTTTAATGTTCCTTCAGTGGATTGGCAACTGGACTGGGATAAAATTATGTAACCCATCGTAATAACGAATAATACCAGGACCAGAGCATTTGAGCGATATGATGCGATGTGCGCGCTAAATCAGTACCATTCAGTCTGAAATGTGTGTATAAAGTGAGCTGCGGATACATTTTGCGGCAACATTTCGTTGGTTCGGTGCAAAAGTAATTCTAAATTAACGCAACCAGATGGGAATCGAGGCTAAGTGTCTAAAGGTCAACAGAATAGGCAAACGGGAATAACGGACAGTTTCACAAGGATGTTATTACGATCTCCAGGACGTATCAGCTTCCCCTCTGGGAGATTATTGAAATTGCACGTACTTTTATTGTGATTGAATTACGCTACCTTTGCATTGTGATTGAATTCTGCTACCTTTGATTGTGATTGAATTTGTGCTAGCTTTTATTTATTGTTATTGATTGACGCTACCTTTTTATTGTTATTGAATGACTGTACCTTTTTATTGTTATTGCAAAATGTTATTGAATGAATTGTTGTGGATAAATATTATTGAATGAATTGTTGTTTTGTGAAGGGGTGTGTTTGCATTGGTTACTGGTCATTGCCCGTAGTTGTGAACCGGTCTTTTGTTGTTTCTCCGCGGGTGAAATTCCCTTGAATCATCGTTGACTTTCTTCTTGTCGTTGAAACACCTGAATTTATTTATGGACTTTCTTGAGGTTAGTTATTGACGTCCTTCTTGGTGTTGGTTGGTTGTGCTACATTGCTGGAAGTTGTTTGTTACTGACAAGGGCTTGATGTTTATTTGTTGAGGGCTTGCTTGAAGTTTATTTGGGATATATAGGTTGAATAGGCTGAATAACTGAAGTTGGAGGGGCGGGAAACGACAATTGAAGCGAACCTAACGCTATCTGACGGCGTCGATCAAAACAATCAAACCGGAACAATTATTTAAACTATTCAAGAAACCCAAACAAAACTGTCGGCAACAGCCCCAAGCGACTACCCTGATGAAAATGAATAAAAGCTAATAAAAAAATCAGATGATAAATCTAGCCTGAATCGAATGAATTCCCACGTGGTTGTGAAAGACCTCGAAAGGCGTCTGGCGCCAGCGTCCTGAAGATGTCCCCCCAACGGATCTGAAAAACTCCCAGATGAATAATGTTAATAATAAAGGCACTGAATGATTGATCACAATGAAAATAGCACACAAAACTTGTCGCCAGAAAGGGACCGAGACACGCGCGAGCGAAGACCTTTAATCCAACCCCGCGATCACAATACAAAATGAGCGGTACTCTTTCCTCCTTCGATGCCGCAAGATTCATTCCCTGTCACCAACTCTCGGACTGACTGACTCACTCTTTCGTTGACTAGCCTATGTCTGAACGTTGGCATCAACTGCACTCAACTACAGAACTAGTCACCAACCAACTGGCAACCGCAACTCCTCTGAAGGTAAATCACTCGCGCTCTCTAACTGAATCTTCCTGAACGACTATCCCGACCAACCAGACTCTTCCTCCATCAGTTGACCAACCCCTTTGAAGGAAAAACTAATCACCTCTTCTAAGACTTTTTTCTTCACAACCAATAAGGGATCCTAATTTCCTTGTTTGACAACGCCGTACCACGTTGGGACCTTCTCTTCCGGCGCCTAGGAATATTTCATAGTACTGGTATTGGTACCTTTGGTGAGGATTTTGTTCGTTAGTGTCTGTTTTAGATTTACTTGAACTCGCTAACCCGTCTGGACCATTTCCGCGTTTTTTAAACTTTCCTAAATAGACCATTGTGTGTTTTATTGCTTTTGTAGTAATTTGTAGAAAATTTTTTCCCAAATTCAGATAAGAGATCTATTTCGTACAACTTCCATTTCTCATTAATCAAACGAATTCGTTTTGATAAGGCCCTAATTTATTTAATCGAAACTGGCATTGCGAATAACTTTACAATACTAAAGGCGTGCTAGCGAAATAACTCTTCAGCTCATGAATTAAAACCTTAATTGAATTAGTTCGATTTCTGGGCCTGAAAATCGTTCGTCTCTGCTGATGTCCAGTGAGAGCAGGATCATCGATTGGTTTGTTCAGTATGGTTTAAATTTAATGCTGTTTTCCATTGATGCACCTCAGTATCACTTGGTAACTCATTTAGCCCGGGTCTAATTATGTTTCGGTTGTGGGCAAACAATGCGAGTTCCAAGCTGCGATTAGGTGATAGCCTGGATAATGGCCGTTGTAATATGGCCATCCTTGGAGTTAGCACGGCGCTGATTAGGAACTAATTTACTTCCAGGACATTGCAAAATTTCGTTTTGTTATTAACCCCATCGTAAATTTCGGGTTATTTTGAAATGATCGTTCATTACAAAGCGGCGCCTCTTGCATACATAGCCTTCAGTGTTATCTCTGCTACACATAACCGCACAACCACTGTAAGCCAACTTATAATGTGTAACGCCTATGTATAGCTTCGTCCAGGGCTCCACTAGATTTGCTTTACTAGGGCATTGAAGCTCGCGGGACGGCTGTGAGTCTAGTAAGAAATATTAATGCCCTACATCAACTTCCAGCAACGTTCATTGAATTTGTTGACAATGTTAGAAGGGAAAATAATTTATAAGGCGACAGAATGCGGAAATTTTAATGTATAGGGCTTACGCGCTGGGACACTGGGAGAAATGATAAACATGAAAGAGAGAATATTTATGTTAACAGCAGTAACAGCAGCAGATTATTTAGAGTAAATCATGATGCGTGTATAAATAGTAAATGTAAATCTAAAAAAAACCATTTTGCACTGTTCAACAGAAGTCTTGTTAAAATAAATAAAAAAATAAATATGAGTTTGGAATAAAATTCCTTCCCTTTTCTTTAATATTTTTATTACGACCGGTTTCGGCCTAAATCAGGCCTCCTTTTGGTGCTACAAATAACCGATATGAGTATAAATAAACGAACGGAGAATATGGAAATTACAACAATATTAAACATGACTTAACCTAAAAGTCTTATAAAAACTTTTAATATTGAAAAATACATGTTCCAATCAGATTTTAATATTAAAAGTTTATAAAAGAGTTTTAGGTTATGTCATGTTTAACATTGTTGTAATTTCCATATTCTTTGTTCGTTTATTTGTGCTCATCCGCTCTATCTGTTATTTGTAGGATCTGAAGAAGGACTGAGCTAGACCGAAACCGGTCGTAATAAAAATATTAAAGAAAAAGCAAGGAAGTTTATTCCAAACCTTTATCTAACGCAAGTTGCTGGAATTTAATTAATAACAAAAACTATTTCACGTAAGATTTTTAAATTAAAGGATGATATGTCTTTGTGACTTATATCCATCTTCATTGAGCATCGCTGTAGGTTTATGCTATTTAATAATAATATAATCAACATAATTACCATTGTAACGTACGTACGTCCGTCGGTAATTTTCTCATTCTGGTGCATAGCTCAGGTACATTAGATTGTGAACCTACCTTTAACCTTGCCCAGAGGGTAAATGTGCTCTCGGAATGCCGCCCTAAGTAATCTGATTTCTATGGTGAGGATGCTGATGGTTGCGTCAGTATGAAATAATTGCATTTTAAAGAACATCAATGTGTTTTTGTAAGGTCAATTTAACTACTTGCATCCGCAATTTACAAAGCAACGACATAAATGATTGTTTTGCTCTAATCACTTATTTGAGCGAATAATTTGTTTCGTGCGAATGGGGCGCGGGTACACCCTGTATAGACAGGCTTGAAACTAAAAGTCAGAAATTTGACATTTCTAAATCCAGCGATGGCGGCTTACAATATATGCTGCTGTAATTTTTGGAAGGAACGTGAAAGCGTCTTAGAGACCTACTGGTGCCTAAAAATGGGCCAAACATGTAAATTATACAATAACTGTTAGGTAAAGCCCAAAATAGATGAGTTATAGATTCAACCTGGCGAATTTTTGAGTGAGGTTATGCGATAGAACAGGATCAAGTACTGTGGAATATATATATAGGAGACAATGTCATGCAATGAAAAGAGCAGAAAAAAATTACTAGACAATGTGTATTAAAAGCCAAAGAACCAAGTGACTGTGATCAAAAATTTGAAGAAAGAAGTTGTCGAAGAAAATGGACGTCGTCAAGGTGATGCCGATCGAGTTTTTATTCTACGATATGAACGATAGGATAGAAAGAGAACAAAAACTGAATGAATACGTTAAACATTATGCTGAATGAATACAAGTTCGTAGTAAAATGCACCAGTGCTTGGATTTCGTTCAAGAAATATCTGCATTGCCGGTTCAAATGTATGTTGCAAATTACATTACTATAAATATTATTAAATTAATAAATATATATATATAAGATTATTCTGTGTATATAGTAAGGTTATGTGATACGGTGTGATGTACACGAGTAGATAAAATGTATGCATATACGTGCACACGGCAAGATGTTTATGTGTCCATGATTTCGAGTTTAGTCTTATAATGAAGTCAGGTTTTTATAAATTGAATAACATCTGCAAATCTTTCAGAGCCATCACTAACAGAAAACAAAAACAGTTATTTATCTCATTCGTTTAACGTTTAATGTTTTTCAAAATCGTTTCAATGTATTATATAGGTATATCTATGTGTTGTTTTCTATTCTTCAAAAATATCATACATAATATCTTGAACATACATCGATTGGTTTTCCATGTGGTAAGTTGTTGCATTCTGACTGTCAGTTACATAACATGAAGTGATAATGCAAATACGATATCATTATAATTGTTACATTTATTTGTTTTAATTGTGCTGGTCAAGAAGAAATTGTGTCTTAAATTTGATAATTTTCTGTTGTAAAATTTATATAAAATGTTCTCTCTGAAAACTGCTTTGTGATTGGTGCGACATCACACCGTTTAAGAGTGCAACCAATAATATCGTACTATATAGTATGCATTTTGTATACTCTGCGATAATAAACTTACTACTACTACTACTTACTAGCCGGACGAGAAAATTTGTTTTCCAAATGTGGAAATGCAATTAGCTTATGTCCGCCTATTATTCTTACGCAGTGGTGTAAACAGTTTTGTAAAAATACATTTTGTGCAATTTCAACAAATGTAATATTACATTCGTAAAATTACACCCAGTAAGTATATTTACAAATCAATATGTAATTTGGACAAATATAATTTTACTTACTAGTAGTATAATTACAGTCGTTAAGTAAAAGTACAAAGCGAATAGTTAATTTCAAAAATGTATTTTTACTTACCTTGAAGTATATATGCTAAGTGAATTTACATAATTTAGATTTGTTTTAGTTAAACGTAAACAAGGATACGTCTTTTTGGACATATCCCCCAACGTACAGCTAAATAAGTAATAAATGACCATAATTTCCTACTGCACTTCACAAAGATTCAAAATGGTCACATTCGTCAACGTCGTATTTAAAGGTCTTATACACTGGTTGCAATAGCCTGTGACCGATATTGATAGCTGTGATGAGCGAATGGCCATTTATTATTTCTTTGGTTGTACATATGTACCATATTTCGTTCAATAGCATGCCGCGAGAATCTATACTTATATTTTTTCGAATTGATTTACGTGTTTCCTTGCAAGTATGCAAAAATACTTATTTCAGTGTACTTTTACTTGATTATAAGTAGAAATGCTAAATCTATAGAGGAATTTTACTCTTCTTGTATGTAATTGTTTGAAAATAAGCCTAATTTATGAATGTAGCACACAAGCAAAAAATCCTACGTCAAATCTTAGATAAAATTATAACAATGTGTGTTATAAATTTGAACAAAATCGTTTTCATAGACTATCCTTCGTTTTAAAACACTTTCTAAAATTGGGGATAGCCCAGAAGCATTAATTCCAATAGCGGCCTATATACGTATGTATTACAAAAAACACCTCTCTCAGAGTATAACAGAGTTTGCAACAAATGTTCTTGTCCATTTTGTTCCTTTGTTTAGAGACATTGCAAATCCATTAGGCGACCTATTTAGGGAATTAGCCGCACATGCTGATATGCACTAATTCCCATTTCTTCTTATTTGTTGGAAACCTGTTTGCAATAGCCTGCGACATTAGAACATTGTTTCTCGCACCCGGAACAAATTATGCAAGGCGAATAAGGATTATCATGGCCTGAGGAAGGAGAAAAGGAGCTTAAGGGGCGAAGGAAAAAATCCGACTTCGTGGCAGCGCAGTTTGCAGCAATAAACTCTACATGCCTCTATCAGCACCCCAAGGGTATCGTTGAAGGGAACGGGCTAAACAATGTTCATCTCCCCCTTATTACAAACTTCTTCTTATTGACACTACAGCGTCGAGTTCTCCGCTTTGCTGTGTATCGTGATGTATACCTAAAATACAGCATCCTAGATACTTCAATACCACTTCAAGTTTCAATATAAACCCTGACACCGTTGTCTGAAATGTTTGTACAAAACGTACTGTTGATCACAAATGTCCTCCTTTTATTGTATTTACTGTATCTTTAATACTGCTGTCTCATTTATCGATGATAATAATGAAAAGCGATAATGTTTACCTCGTCTTTGACTCAGGTATATACCAAAGACCGACTCGGAGCGAAGCGCTGGCAATACGTAGGCGAGCTAATAGGAGAATAGTGCATCTAACTACACGCTCGTCTTCCACCTGTCTCGCTTTGAATCGGCGAGAGTGTGGCGCCGACTTAAGAGGGCTGACTAGTAAACAAACCGCACTTTTCAAATATCTCAAAAATTACTAGGCGAAATATGATGAGGTTTTCGCAAATGCTTTAAAACATGATTTGAAAGGTAACTACAACGCCCTTTTGGCAAAATATTTAATTTTTTTTTGTCTTATCGATTATAGCACAAAATCTCGCTGTGGCGACACACATTACAACATAAAGAGCATTTTATCTTTA
>JAWQRP010003734.1:0-12881 GCA_033557875.1 Quadriops clusia
AGTTGTTGCAAGTTCCTGATCAAAATTTATTACGTCTTCAGCATTATATGGCAGATTTCCTTGTTTGCAGAGATCAGAAAATGCAAACGGTTTCCCGAGATGTATTCCGCGTTAGGTAGATTTCCGGCCTTTACCAGGTTATGTATGCAAACGGTTCCCTGAAATTTTTTCCGTTTCCGCGTTAGGCAGTTTTCCGGCTTATAGTATTATTTTACATGGAAAGTATACACCGTTCCGAAATTTATTTTCCGTTTGTCCAGGTTTCCGGTATATAAAGAGTCCGGTTTAGGCAGCTTTTACTGTAATTTGTTGATGCAAGTAATTAAATTTCTCCTTCAAAAACACATTGATGGTTTTTAAAATGTCACTTTTTCATAGTGATGCAACCATCAGCACATTCACCATAGAAATAACATTACTTAAAATTTGAAAATTACCGACGGACATACGTACGTACGGTAATTATGTTTGTTGATAGTTTTCATTAAGTGGCTAGTTTTCTGAAATTAATGTATAAATTAAACAAAATTTCATTAAAACTCCCATATAAATGTTTTCATTAGTTTTAGTTTTTTTTATCATGGAAAGGTTTTTCGGGTTTCAAGTTATTTAAAAATCATGCTCTCACTGCTACAAAACCCAGATGTCCCAAACTATTTTAGAGATATCGTCTTAACATTTTAAAAGTTTGGTTATACCATATGCATGTATAATTAAAATTAAATTTCAAACTTTTACATCTTTAAATTTTGAGTAAAAAACATTGTTTGTGTAAATTAAGTTTAATGCAGTAAAGTTATTGTATATTTTTAAATGTTTTAGATATAAAGCCAGACAACGTATTAGTGAATGAGAGTAAATTAGTATTAAAATTGTGTGATTTCGGCTCAGCATCATACATAAATGACAATGAAATTACTCCATATTTAGTTTCTCGATTCTACAGAGCTCCTGAGATCATTTTAGGTATACCATATGACTACGGTATCGATATGTGGTCTGCAGCATGCACAATTTATGAGCTTTACACTGGAAAGATAT
Organism: Quadriops clusia; assembly: GCA_033557875.1. Classification (NCBI taxonomy): domain Eukaryota; kingdom Metazoa; phylum Arthropoda; class Insecta; order Coleoptera; family Hydrophilidae; genus Quadriops; species Quadriops clusia. Next base: position 1,042 of record JAWQRP010003734.1, read on the forward strand.
TGTTCTCCGGAAAGTCTAACAACCAAATGCTAAAATTCTTCATGGATGTTAAGGGCAAAATACCTAATAAAGTAGTCAGGAAAGGGGCTTTCAAAGATCAACACTTTGATAATAATTGTAACTTTTTATATCATGAAATAGACAAGGTCACTGAGCGGGTAAGTAATTTTTTTATTTTAACCAATTATAATCGATTTCATGTAATTTTTATTTCTATTACCATTATTATCTGTTCAATATTATATTTAACAAAACATTTTATAGTAATAAAAATAGAAAATATATTATCAAAAATACATTATCAAGTTTTCTAAAAAAAAATTGTACTTACTGGGTTTTCGTTCTGTAAATTCAAATCAATTAGTAGTATCTAATAAAAATGTGGTTCTCCCTACATTCATGTCCATAGGCATAAGTTGTATCAATTGGGTAATTTAGCAGTCCTTTTTTTTTGTTTAAACGATGGTAAATTTATTTATTTCAATATTTATTTAAACAACTTTACAATGCGAATTTTTACCTCATATTTTTTTTTAATCGCTTTTCCTTACACCTTGCTATCATTTAAAACAATTAAAAAAAACAATAAGCTACCCAATTTCTATAATAGAGAGATTTTGCAGTTCTCCCTCATTTCTAAGTTAATCCAAACACTATAAAAATTATGTTATGGTAGCTTGAACATATAAATATATAAAATATTTTTTTCTGCATGCTTATAGATATATTCAGGCAATATAGTTTATATGGAGCAATTTTGTGTAGTATTGATATTGGAAATCATCTTTACCAAATTCTCCAACCAAAATTTTAGTAATATATCTTTATTAAACTAACAACATGTAAAATTTTCAAAGTGAAAATGCTTTTAAATTTTTTATTCTTAACAAATACTTTAAAAACTACCCTTAATATACAAAATTTGAAAATCATTCTAGTGTCTGGCTGAACAAGACACACGCAGTCAATATACCGTATTTCACAGACTGTAAGACGCATTTTTTTCCGAAAATTTTCGGTCAAAAAATGAGGTGCGTCTTATACAACGAAGGTACTTAATATGTTTTTTCCAATTTTTAAACCTGCGTCCTGGTGTGTTTTATAGTCCGTGAAATACAGTACCATGAATTTTTGTGTTCGTTGTTTAATTCTATAGCACGAAATTCTTAAAAAATGAAAACTAAAACTATCGATACAAGCCACAAAACATTTATTATACTTTTAAATCCTTAATACGGCTTAATTCGGGTATTATTCTTCCATAACATCTATTAAATTTAGACAACCCTTGATTACTTTCGTAAAGATGTTCATGTTTATGATTTCAACAAATCGTAAAATTATGCATCCAATACTTGGATTAATTACCAGTGAATGAGTTCTTCTTGTTAAACCCCACCATCTGTAACTGATCATACTCGATCAATGCCTTCATTTAGTAAATATGTTGGGTTAATCCGGTTCCGAGGGAATCTCAGTAGAATGAACCAAGACACTTCTCGGGTTTTTTAACTTTTATTTTTTAAGAATTTTGTCATATGAGAAATTGTGATATTTAAATTAATGATAAAAGTAACTTTTTTTTCTATTATCAAGATAGCAATATTTGCAATATTAATTCAACATATTTGTTTTGAGGGAGTTTTGAGAAAATTATGCATAAGTTAAAGTGTAAAAAATAATTGTTAATGTAAGGTAAATTGTTATGCAATTCCTAATGTTAACATTCAAAATCTCTTTATTATTATTATATGTTAATGTAACGAATGAACTTTAACTAAATTTTTTGTATTTTAATTTTTATTTCTCTGTACAGGAGAAAATTGTCGTGATGTCAGTGGTAAAGGCATCGAGAGACCTACAATCAGAACTCATAGCTGGCCAAGCTCTTCCTACTGACCAGTTAAGAAAAGTAACTCAGCTCAAGGATCTGCTAGAGAAAGCTTTGGCAATAGATCCGGCAAAACGCATTAGTTTAAACAACGCACTCACGCATCCCTTCATACAGGACAAGATTTGAGTTCTGGTTTAGAGGTAAAAGTACCAGGACAGTCAAGAACATTAATCACTATGATAGAAAGCCTAAAATATGATTGATACATATTTATTTTAACATAATATCTCTAAATTGTGTTTTATTATTTCACTATAAATATTTTATTATGTTTAAGACCATAAGTTAACATGTAACAATAAAATCAAACTTAGTGTTAAAATAAAACGTAACAAAATAAATATATAAGTAACACAATATTTTTCATTACTATATCGTCAAATATAAAACTCTGTGTTTATATTTGACTGCAATTTTAGAATTTTAACTCATTGCTGGGATATTTTTGTTACAGAAATCGCCAGGATGCAACCACTGAAGTTGAACATTCAGATATTTATAAGGTATTTTATAAACGAGGGTTAAAATTATTACTTTCTTCCAAAAATATTCCTTAAGTTTCTATTCACAATATTAAAATACCTCTCTCTCTTTCTGTCAGACAACTTCAAACATATTGTAATCAAAATTTGATAGGTTCCGTTTGAAGTTGTATTTTTAAAACGAGAGGAAATAATGGGAAAACATTTTAATTAAATTGTCTAATTGTTTTTACATCTGAACTTTTTGATTTCAGTTGTCGACAAGACGAGTCTTTTTAACGGAATTGAATGTAGCAGACAAAACTGGAATTTTAAGAAACTAAACCGTAACTTTAATATCAACTAGAAATTAGTTGTAAGATTTTTGCTAAGAGGTTTCTTTATAATTTTAGGTGAATGGTTTCCTTAAAATGAAGCTATCCACATTGTATGCATTCTACTATTTTCATAGGAAAAGAAAAATACTGAACTAGCTTGCGGATAAAGTCAAAGGTAAGTATTGATATATTTCATTATCGCAAAAATATTTCACGCGATAACATAAGTGATAATTTAAAATAATTACCAAAATTGGGAACGATAGAATCAACTTCAAGTAGCAATGTAAGGGAAGTACTACTTAGTGGAAAATAAATCTTAAATTGCCATTTACGTTGTTTTATTGATTGCAATTCCTGAAATAAGTGTAAGATTTATAATATATTATAAATTTGTTTTAATGTTCTTGGAAGCATTAATTATTTTCTTTTATAACTTATGTTTATCACAAAAATAGGTTTTTTAATGCATTAGAGTGAATAGGACAAAACGTCACATTTCCAAAAAATGCTTATCAATGCATTTAATGTCGTTTTACTAAATACAATTGGAAATTTTTGTCCTGGGAGGGGGAGGGGATATTCATGGGTACTGATTTTTAATTGTTTTTTATTCATAAGCAGTTGAGAATCTATTCAAATGCAACTAGCATTTTATTTTTAAGCAATAAGTAATAGAACTAGACAAATTGATTTTTGTTAACTCTTTTTTGTTTTCTTGGTTAACTAGTGTTTCGGTAATTTTGCTTAAATTTGAAAGCCCTATGCATAAATGTAATTTTCTGATGTTCAATAATTTATAAAGGGCCTAAATTTAAAAGTTTTCTTTGCTTAACTTACGGTTAAGTAAGTAGATAGGTAACTAGGAATACAATTGATGGAGATGGTCTAAATGATGAAAATGTATTTAAAACTAAAGTTTTTACTTGGTATATACACATTTTTACAAAAAAATATACAATCCACGAAAAATGATATGTATAACAAGGCTGTTTGTTTTACTTAAGATTGTACTGATCTTGTCATAGACATAACAAAGCATTATTTAGCCGGTTAAATGGTTCTTAAGTAAAGTAGATACTAGGAGCAAATTGATATATTTTTATTTTGTAAGTATGTCTAGTATTGATAACCTATTCATGCATTGTGCAAATCTTTTGTGTGGAGTACTAATTTTAGATGCCTCTACAAGATCCGTACAGTCTAAAACTGCTAGTCAACATCTATAGGTATACATCACAATAGTGCGTCAATACATTTTAATAAATAATTTAAATTCTACAGAGATTTACATTTTAGCGTCAGTTTCCAACAATATATGCACGGTTTGTTAACAAAAGTCAACACAACCGGAGGGATACATACATTACCAAATTGAACTATATTAAATCTAAGAAGCATTTGCTGGTCGATTTGCAAATAACTGGTCAACAACAGCACTGTCCGCTAGAGTGCTTATATCACCAACATCTCTGTCGTTGAGAGCGACTTTCCTCAAAATTCTCCGCATGATTTTTCCGGATCTTGTTTTAGGGAGGCCAGGTGCGTTTTGGATCACATCTGGTTGTGCGAAAGGGCCTATTCTCGCTCTTACCAACTCTTTAAGTTCTTTTAATAGTTTTTCATCGTATTTCACATCGTTATTTGTCGTCACGAAGCAGTACAAACATTCTCCTTTCACGGGATGAGGCTTAGCAACAACGGCGGCTTCTGATACTCCTCGATGTTCAGTTAGTACCGATTCCACTTCGGCAGTGGACATCAAGTGGCCTGACACATTCAACATGTCATCAACTCGTCCTGTTACCCATAAATATCCGTCGGCATCTCTCCTTGCACCTAGAATTTTAATTAAAACGCGTTATTTAATGCAACGCAGAGAAATATGTAGGACAGTACCATCTCCTGTGCAGTAATATCCCGGAAATTTGGAGAAGTATGTGGTTTCGTAACGGTCGTGGTTATTAAAGAGGGTTCTCATCATTCCAGGCCACGGACGTGAGAAAACTAAATAACCCTCGCCTTCCCCTTCAATTTCTTTTCCGGATTCATCTAATAGGACGGGTTGGACGCCGAAGAATGGAAATGCCTGAAACGGGAGTAAAACTAAGTAATGATTTACTAAATATCTTTTATTCATGGTCGAAGACCTCGTCAATAATTCGCATAACGACCCTGCACCAGTAAAAAGAAAACCTACGCAACAATGACATCGCAACAATGGATTCTCGCATTCATTAGATTATGAATTTGTAAGAATCGTTTTTATAACAATAATTGTATGTATATGTACCAGTGGTATACATAAGCACAACCTTCATTGACCTGTAAAATTCCTCCATATATTTATTGTTTATTTTGCTTCGCCATATTTGCCGATAGACGAATAAGTGAACTAAGAAAAATAGCTTTCTGGAGTGTAAATACCAAAGCTTGTGTTGCCCGAATGGAGGTTTTCATATTTTATAGTGACAAAAAAGAATTTACCGCTGATCCTGGTTTCATCGGCGTTGCGCCAGGTAGAGGAGTAAGGACATGTCCTCCAGTTTCTGTTTGCCAAAATGTATCCACAATTGAGCATCTTTCACCACCAACCAGTTTATAATACCACATCCAAGCTTCTGGATTGATTGGCTCTCCCACGGATCCCAATACTCGTAAGCTTGACAAATCGTGCCTGCAATGATATATTGGTTGGGACATTAGTAAGTTATAAACAAGAATGATAATAAATCTTACTTGGTTACATAGGAATCTTCAAATTTCATCAATGAGCGAATTGCTGTAGGAGCGGTATAAAATTGATTTACTCTGTACTTTTGAACGATAACCCAAAATCTATCATTATCGGGGTAAAATGGAGTTCCTTCATACTTTGATATAAAAATTTAAAAAAATGGTTAAAATTTTATCATAGAACAATAACATTAACACTTACAAGAACAGAAGTAGCAGCATTAGCTAGAGGTCCATATACAACGTAAGTGTGCCCAGTAATCCAGCCAATATCAGCCGTACACCAGTAAACATCGTTTGGTTTGTAATCAAACACGTATTTAAATGTTGTTGCGGCGTATATCATGTACCCCCCTGTAGTATGCAAGACCCCTTTCGGCTTTCCGGTGGATCCACTAGTATATAACATGAAGAGAGGATCTTCCGATTGCATCCATTCGGGGTAGCAATGAGAAGATGCCTCAGGAACTATATCATGCCACCATATATCTCTACCGTCTTTCATGGGGCACTGAAAATTATGCCAATATTAGTAAACATTCACGTTGTATTAATAGGTCAACGTACTTTATTCGATGGAATGTTTTGCCCTTTAGGCGAAGTTACTCTGGCCAAATGTGACACAACAATACAGTATTCTACGTTGTGTCCCATTTTGGAACATTTTTCCATAGCTTGATCACAAATGCTTTTCAAGCCTAAGTATTTCTCTCCTCTCCAAACTCCATCGGCAGTGACCAACACTCGAGCTTCACAATCCACAATTCTTTCAGCGAAAGAATCTGCTGAAAATCCTGCGAACTGCACAGAATGCGATTTATAGAACTCTCCTGTATATTAGATTTTCAAGTTTAATAAAAGTGTAAAATGTTATGTGTCGATTACTAATTTCTGTGGAATATTTATGAGTGTTTGATTTTGCCAATGAACAATATCCTCACTAATCCACTTTAAAGAGTGTGCTTGTGTTCGCGTCACTTTAATTTGTTTACAACCACATCAACGTTAATCTGATCAATAAACACAATGTTACGACTCAGATAAAATTCAGGAAAACAAAAATTAAACGAACACTGTAATTGCAGGGATTTTAAAATGGAAAACATACTTACAACAAGGGAATGTACAGCTCCTATCCTCGTGCAAGCTAAAATGGTGACTATGGATTCTAAAATCATGGGCATGTAAACGGCTACGCGATCGCCTTTCTTAATTCCTTTACTTTTGAGAATATTTGCAAACTTGCAGACTTCCTCCAAGAGCTTCTTATAAGTTAGCCGGCTATAATCATCCGGATGGTTCCCTTCCCTGAAACATTCATGCGTTAGAATATTTCATAGACAAGATACAAATTATACTTCCATAATGACATAAATAAGCCGTTTTTAAAATGCTAAAGAGCGAGATATCAGTGAAAAATCTGGGCCCTGAATTTGTAATTAACTAGAAACAATAAAAGTGAAACTAGTAACAATAGGCGGTATTTATTTTACATTAGTCACAGAAATAAATATTTTCATTGTTTGTATATAGATAATAATATTTTTAACAACAACGATGATGATGTACCGTTTTTCATTAAAGTTATGGTGTCAAAATTATTTTTATAGAGAAATGACTCCTTGGTCTATTATTTCAGCTGCACTTTCATTGTTATGAAATTCAAGGTTTATTATTGTGTTTTTTTGCTTTATGCTTTGTTATTTAACCAAACAAATATATCATTGTTTAACAGATTGTTAACTCTAAAGAAACTTTTCCATTTGTAATGCAATTTAATAAGAAATTTAAGCGGACAAGCATGTAAACCATAAAAAATACGATTTTGCTTGGTCATTCTTTGAAGTACTTAGCATAGACCTGTTTTACGTAAGATGTGACGAACATTAGGAATGTGCGTAACAGGTTTAATTATTATTACTCTATAAACGTAAGTAGATACAATTGCTGATAATACAATGTAACTATAGCTCAATTTTTTATAATTTCATAAAAAAAATAGTAGGGTTGATTTCAAAATGTAGTTGCGGTAAAAATAGAAAATATATAAGGCACAGTGTGCATTATTTAAACTCAATTGCAGTGCCTTTCCATAATTTACAAAATAAATGGAACACTGTTTGCTGTACAAACATTGCATGTTTGAAACAACGTAAAACCCCTGGTTACATAATAAAATTGTGACAAACAAGGTGAAAAATTGGAAATAAAATGATATGCATGATGTACTTTTTATCGTGTATTGCATTAATAGTTTAGTTTGAGATGGTAATTATAAATGCAAGTGACAGGCATTTAATAGTATTGATAAGGTTGTTTTGTAGAAGGCATTGGCAGAACTTGTGGTCCAAAATCTGTGGTGTCAATAACTTGTTTATAATGCGGAAACAGGTCGATGTTAAATCAATGGTCGAACAAATAAACAAGTAGTATGAATTTATTTATACTCCGATGGGATTGAAATAACTGACGAAAAATATGTATAATAGGAGAGTTTCAAATGAATTACGGACAAAAATACTTATGCTTTTAGGTTTAATTATTACGATGAATAATTTGTTAAAAATTAAATTATGCTTCAAAGTAATTACGTCAAAGATTTCATTGGAAGCAAAATATTTCATACAGATGCAGCACAGAGAACTTCCGGAATATATCAGATTTAATGTTATCATAGTTAATATTTTACATTTCATATTACGCATTTCATTAATATTTTTTAAACAAATTCTGCTTGTTTGTACAATCATTAAACAATTTCTCGATATTTTGAATTATTAAGAGCCGGTTTTACAACGCTCAGGTAGCGCTATTCGACGGATAAAATCTATGGGACCTTATCGGTCGAATAGCGCTATCTGAGCGTTGTAAAATAAAAACAGTTCATAAAAAAATAAAATAAGTAAAACAATATGTGTCACTACAATCAGTAAGGGCAACGAACTTTAATATAGTTATTCATATAGAGTTTCACAGATGTAATTTCACCAGGTACATAGGCCAGCAAAAAGAAAGCCAGGATTTCTCAGTGTTATTATTGGCTAACTGGATGACACCATCATATGGCACGATGGCATAGCCAATGAGACGAAGGCGTCAGACAGTACAGGTGTTTCGCGGTTTACTTTTGAATGGAATTACTCAAATCGCTTCCAGCAATTTTGTACGCATAATTCCTGCAATCATATTCAAGTAATCCTAGTAGAAAATAATGCACAAATATTGATTTAGTGAATGTATGTGATTAGAAGTGCGGAATAAAATCCGATCAATATCATCACAAACCGCCTCCTCGACCTAAATACGTCAGTTCAGATTCCATGAACTGCCTTCCAGGTGTAGCACGCAAATTTAAGATAAAATCCGTGTCATGAATGAAAGTGCAAGAATTACTTACCAATAAAAAGCCACTTTGTCCCCATGTCCGTTTCTTACGTTCCTGTCAAGTAAGTTGTAAGAGATATTCGTTGTAGCTCCGTCCAACCATTTCGTATAAATCGGACCCTTTCTCAAGTCAAAATTAAAAGTGAAAAATTTGTCAATATCAATAGGTATTTCCCAGTGGAATTGTTTACATATTTTCCCCCAAAACTCCTCCGGGTTATCGATCGATTCCTGGTACATTTCTTTGTACTGGATGAAAGAAGAAATGTGTGCATTTTTCGCCAATTGCTTGTTGGGTTGATAAACCGATTTTTCGGAAGGCATTCTAGCGCAAATTCACCCGTTCGTCTCGACCGAAACCCGCACGACTGTGACGCACTCTGAGCGGCGCGCAACAATACAGACTGTCTAGGTGAATACGTTTGCGCACTCTTTATACAATCGCTTGCTTATTACATTTTTCCGCACAATTTCGTTTAAGCAAATCGTACGATATTTTGGCTGTAGCAACAGATTTAAAAAGGCACTTCCTTATCAATGTATGTCGACCGTTGCATCAGCTGAGCCCTTCGAAATTTTAATTCAACCATTCGCGGTCAAGACAAACCTGAAAGTCATTGTTGTATGCAAATGCCGTACACACACGCACACGAAAGAGTAATGATGATTTTGAAATTACAGAACAATAGTTTGGGGAATGCTAATAAATAATTCCTTTCTCTATAGAGATCACTGGTCAATAGTCAATGTAAAAAGGACATTGGTTTACATTGCTCCGCATTCTAACTTGAAGGTTGAACTATTTACATTAGCACAAAACATTCTAGACAAGAAAACGTATTTTTAATCAGGTTCAATATTCGTCACGTTAATAATACACTTCGATGTATTCTAAATCAGATTATTCGAATGAGAAAAACATATTGATTAATAAACTTGATGACTAATTAACTATATTCCATAAATATATATATTGTACTAAAATATAAGAAAATTTATTTTAAGTTTTAACTATTTAAAAACATAAACGAGGTTTTAAGTCTCAAAACTAATCGGAAATCCAATTGCAGGCAGCAAGGAAACAATTAAGGTATTGCACAAATGAGAAACAATGGCATCATCCCACGCCGAGATTTCCCCTTTGACTTATAATTTATTTTTACTATTGATATAACTGCCCACTGATAAACAGTGGCGTGATGATCTGTACTAGGTGGTATATTGGGTTTCTAAGTACAAATTTTTATTTGCCCGGGTCGCAGGATTAATAAAAACATACATCACTCGAATGATGTAATAACTCGATTATGCACTAAACTCTACTCGATTTCGAGTAGAAAAGGTTATCAAGGGGAGTCAATGTGCCACCAGCAAACCACGATCAAGGTTGATAGGTGTTTGTCCTACACATACTATATAATTGTGCAACATCAGATTATCTCACATAGGTGCATTTAGCCAGCGGTTTAAATTATAACGATAAAGTAGTCGTAAAATATCAATTTTAGGCATTTATAATGTCATTAGGTCACTAAAGAAAAAATATATATTTATTCTTTGCAAAAAAAAATCATTTGTATGTAGAAGTAATATGATCTAACTTTGAACTAAAAAAACTGAATATATGTACATATTTAGTACAAACGAGGGGGTACTCAAATTCACCTTGAATTAGTTTATGAAGAAATTATCACCTTGAAGTTATTAAACAATATATCTACAAATATATATATAAGAATTCATTCTTATGTATCATAGTGTGGCCTTTAAAGCCAAGCAGCAGTTTTCTAAGACAACATTCGTTTCTTTTCGGACACTGATACACGTCATTAATGTCGTGATGGATAAAATTGAAATCCGCAAGTGTAATCAATTTATTTGTTCTTTTCATAATTATAGATGAATGCTGGGGGCCTACTTCATCGCCCCCTCCCAAAAAGATTACGAATCGAAAATCGCCATAAAACTATAATGCTCTTCGCTGGCTTGATAAGGCTCAACAATAAATTGTTGACAGAAATGTATTGCTCTATAAGAAGAATTTAGATGAACAAATCAAGCAGTCTCCAGTCTTTATACACTTATAACTATAAAGTTAAAACTAAAATGCAATGAAATGTACCTAGTTAATATTTTTAAAATATAGTCGACGTTCTATATTTGCGGTCTTGCTATTTGCGGGCAAAAAATTGGGATCGTTTTTTTGTAATTTGAAAATTACAATTCAAACGTATCGATTGCAACAAAAAGTTTGCGTTTGAGATCATTTTGATCTACGAATAATGAAATTTTTTACCCGCGAATTCAGAGTGTCGACTGTAACCAATTTAATATTTCGGTTGTACGGTCAGATAAGAAAAAAAACTGAATTAGGTAACCACAAGTTCATATGGAATACATAAACGTTCATTAGATTTGCATCGGTCTCTGGTTGCCTATACTTAGGCGTGTATATTATAAAGATTATTATTTTAATGTTATTTTGTTTCTTGACCTTCTTTTCTTTTTCTTTCTTTTCAATTCTATCACAGCACTTTTAAGTAAAAGTGCTGTGATAGAATTGAATTTAACAGAAATTAGAATAATGAAGATTTTAATTGTAAATTTTAAAATGTAAATTAGTTGTTAAGTGAAAGTAATAAATTCGACGATGTTAAGAGTTAGAAGAAAACAGAAAATAGAAGAAGAAGCCTAAATATATAGGTGAAACGTCATGGAAAAATAACGGAATTGAAACAAGAAAGTATTTTAATTTAAACAGACCTAAGATACCCAGGAAAGAAAAAGAAAATATTATAAAGATTGTTTGACTACAAATACATAAAAGCAAAATGTTACTATCATCAACAAACATAATTGCCGTTGTAACGTACGTACGTACGTACGTACGTACGTACGTCCGTCCGTCCGTCCGTCCGTCGGTAATTTTCCCATTTTAAGGAGTGTGATTTCTATGGTTAATGTGTATTGATGGTTGCGCCACTATGAAAAAATCGCATTTTAAAGTACATCAATGAGTTTTGTAAG
>JAWQRP010003735.1:0-12879 GCA_033557875.1 Quadriops clusia
ACAATCCAGAAACTACCCGAACACTGAAAGTAACCTCTTATTGATTCAAAATTATAATTAGTAATAATATTTTAAATTAATTTAATCTAAAAATAAAATGTTGCGTGTTATATTTATTTTTGTTTGACAGTACTATTATGGGACAAATTAAATTCGTCATCTGCTACTCTTATTATGCGACAGACCGAGTATTGGTTTCTATTTTTATATATTTACTTTAAAAAAATATAGTTATTTATATTTGATGAATAATGCGGTTGTTATAATAAATATTATATAAACCTATGCGCTCATATAAGGAATTACTGTCTAGCAAGAGTTGTGAGCGCTAGCGGACGGTTAACTCTGTCTCTCCGAATGCTTTCTCTCTCTGTGCAGGCTGTATCGACGTCTGCCAGGAAGATTCGGTTGAACAGTAAATATACTTAGTTATCTAAAAACTGTTTATTTGTAATTTTCATCTTCGTAAATGTTGATATCTATCTACACTTTAGTTACATTTCTTTTTGAACAATGTTTTCATATTTGGTCTCTTGTAAACTTAGCAGGAGTACATAAAATCTACTCCGTTGTAACTGTTTATTTAACACTGTCAAAGCTAGATGGCGTTGAGAAGTTGAAGTATAACACCTCTGAGGATTATTATAAGTATCTTAACACTTAAAAAGAAAGTTTTGCACCTTTCGGAGTATTTATAACAGTCATAGTGTGAAATTAAATACCTATGACACCCTCAAGGAGTTGTTTTAACACATTTTAGTGTCAAATTATACACTTTTTGGTGTTATTTTAACACCGAGCATTTTCTCCCGCGATTTTTTTTGCGCATAGTGCTTAATGAATACGTCAAAGATGATCACTTCTGTTATTTGCCTTCCATAAAAGTGAAATAGAATAATGTTCAGAAACCTTTCAACAAATATAGACATCACGAGAAGAATACAATCTTATGACAGATTCGCATTGGAATATGACATTGTTTAGCATTTAATAATCTCTCTTGATAATTTTGCACAATAACAGATTATTTTACAATAGAACTAACATCCCACTAAATACGTAATTTTCCCACCTACATTTGGGGCAGTATTTGAATTCAACTGATAAGTCCTACAACAATTACATACATACGTTCGATTTATGTAGAACTGTTTCTTTTTAACGAAGTGCGCTCTCTCTTTAAGGTGCGATTACTCTAGAGCCCGCGTTGCCGCGGAACAGAAAATTTTTGTCTTGCATATAAACTAAATGGAAGGTTGTCGAAATGTGTTTTCCTAACGTTGCTTGTCTTTTTGAGTTTTACCTTGAAAAGTTCGTGAGTGATTCAATCGGTGTTGCGATATTCGTCCTTATTCACTTCGTATGTGTGCCAGCAGCTGTAGTGTTCTTTACATTGGTGTTGCTCACTCCTCTGCGTTGGTTCTTTTTACTTTATGTGATTTGGATAATATACGATAGGAAAACTCCTGAGAGAGGTGGAAGACCCATCCATTTAATGCGCACTCTGCCTATTTTTAATTGTTACAAACAATACTTTCCTATAGAAACATCTAAACTGGAAGGTGTTTTGTTGCATCCCAGGAAGAACTATTTGTTTTGCAGCTTCCCTCATGGAAGAGGAACGGGATTTGGAAACGCTACAATGTACTTAGATGGTGGCTTTATGGAATTGTTCCCTCATCACATCCCACGAATGGTATCATTAGATTTGACATTCTATGTACCCATTTTACGAGAAGTGTACTTGGCTATGGGTGGTATTTCCTCGTCTTTTGAAGCTATAGATTACCTCTTAAGCGATCCTGATGGAGGACATATAGTTGGATTAATGGTCGGTGGTGTGGAAGAAATGCTCCTTGCCGAATCAGGAGTCTACAAGATTATATTGAAGAATAGGAAAGGATTTGTTAGAGTGGCTTTAAAAAATGGTGCACCATTAGTTCCAGTGTTTTCCTTTGGTGAAGTGGAACACGTTAGAACTTTAAACTTTCCCCTGTGGAAAACTGTGCAAAATTTTTTTAGATCTGTCCTACATCTACCGATTACTATTCCCAGAAATTTTATACCTATTAAAACGCCTATCAACGTCGTTGGTGAGTAAACTTAGATTAATGTACCTTTACATTTAAAAATAATGTACCTATTAAACAAATTTGAATCTTGTAAAATTTATTCTATTTTCCACTATTTGTTTAATTAATCCAAAACTTTCATTGTGTTCTACAAGTATGATATATACTGGTATATCTGATATGACATAATGTTTAACAATCAGTCATAGCATTAGTATCACAAGTTGCATAAGTGCATTGTTACTAATTTAAATTTTGAAGTAATACGGTCGGTTCCATCGGATGAACTTAAGAAGAAATTTGAACTTAAAAATATATGTTTTATTTATCTTACAATTAAGTCTTAAGGCGTGCCACTCAATTACAAGGTGTAAGTATCAATTTCTTTTTCTCTTCCCTTGTATAATTTACAGGTTTTCTTCGCATTTTGTCAGATTTAAAGACTGCACACTATTTCCTCCAGATTTAGCTCAATGCTTTTTCTTCCAGGACATTTAATATGTTTTGAAATCCAGCTCGGTCAAGAACTTTCGTCATGTCCACGAAGTATGCTGATAAATTATAACTAAAATTCGCCACACAATAACGGTCAAAGATAGAACATATGTATACTAATAGTTGTATTTGTTCCAGTGGGTAATCCGATAGAAGTAGACAAAATAGAAGATCCAACAGAGGAACAAATCGACAACCTCCATGAAAAGTTTACGGAAGAACTGATAAACTTGTTTGAAAGCGAGAAGCATAAATATATAGAAAATGCGGAGGAAACTCATTTGCAAATACTTTAGTTATCACTTTCATCTTCATTTTTGATCGCACTAACCATACTAATCACATTGCAACATAACCGGATAGGAAATAAAACTGGAAAAACTATTTATTAAATACATATTTATTGTACTCCTCACTAAACTACTACTTCCCGTTAGTAACTTCTCCGTTTCCCTCCTTTGTATACTTCTGCACTGAATTCTCCACTTTTTCTTCGGTCACAGTTTTCTTCTTGTTCCTCAGTTGAGGAATGAACATTTTTTGAAGAGCGCTTATGGGCATTTCAGCAAATAGACAAAGTAAAAATCCCAAAAAGTAACTGATGATGTATTCCCCAATCATTGTAATTACCTTAAAAAATTGATCATTTACATAGCAAATATTTTAAACTTTGAAAAAAACTTACCATGGTATAATGGTTAACATAAAGAGGCGATCGCACAAAACCAGCCCTTACACGGATAGGCAAGGAGTGTATTAGGAAAGTGCAATAGGAGACCCTTCCTAAGGGGACCATGATGTCTGCTTCAAAAAACGATCTTAAACTACCTGCAAATTAGTAAATTATTGAAATTATACTTATTTTTCTATGTATTACTTATCACAAACCTCCTAGTTTTTGGGTGAATCCATACATTATAATGCAAAAGGCAATGGAATATAAAGGTCGGTCGAAACCAGAATAAAGAGCAGATAGTAAACGTGTCGTTTTAAAATTATCGTCATGAAGAAAATAAGCTATATGAAATATTCCCAGCGGTATAAATAGAACTACCCACCAGAGAGTCACTCGTATCTGTAAATCAGTTTTGTTATCAAAATAATAACAACAAATTTTCGATTTGAAACTTACCCAACTGTTAAATATTTTTTCGTTTCTGTACTTATAGTACACGTAACCTCCTGCTACTCCAACTAGAAAACCAGTAAGATTTCCTTGGAAGGATGTATGAGTGATGTGAAAATGTGGGTCCTCCAAGAATGCATAATACAAAACTCTAAAAGGTTTCAAACTCTCAAAGCAAATGTCTTCTCACAAACTTCAAATGTCTTCTCACAAACGTTAATACTTACTCTGGGTAGCTCCTAATCATTATATCCAAGTTATAAATGTAATTAAAAATTGGCGGTATGAATACAGAAATTACAAGCGCTGTCCCCACTATTTTTCCGGCATGTTTCTGACACTTCCACATTAGAACCACTAATAAAAAGCCAATAATGAAGAGTTGAGTGTCCGCTGCTATGTACCAAGTTTGTGGTATGCACTGAAATACATAATTTATTTCCTAACAAATTTGCAACTATTACGATAAAAAATCATACCATTTTTGTTCTATTATAATAATTATTTATGTAGAGCACGTTGCTCCACCAATTGTTTCGGCAATTATCATATTCATCTCCCAAGAATCTTTGCCAATATGGCCCAGTTCCCAATTTTGGCATCCAACTAGTATTCAAAGCTATTAAAATGAGCAGGGCGGGGGTTAATCTGAACAAAATATTGAATTTAATAAACGATGTAATAATTGTAAATTGCATACTCAAGTTCTCACCGAACGTAACGATTGATAAAAACCACCATTATTTCAGATAATGTTACTGTACTTTTTCCTTCCATCCATTGGAAAAAATGGTAAGACAACAACCAGCCAGACATTATGAAATAATTAATTACCAACGTAAAGGCGTTGGTGAAAATCATGTTGTAAGGGCTGAGAGTGATCTAGAAAGATAGCTCATTACGTGGATGAAAACAAAGCTGATAATGCACCCTTACGTCTTCTGCAAACTTTGTATTCAAAATCGGACCTGCCATGTATCCAACTAATGAATGTCCTCCAGTAACTGCAAACATAGTTGCCACTCGGATCCCTTGAATCCATCTTAATTCTGCATGTTCTCCACTAAGGTTTGTTAAGCGATCATAATTCTTCGGAAGAGAAAAGCTGGACATTAGCTGACCAACTAAAAGTATTAACTTTAATGTCTACGTTATTGCATCATTTAACTTAACATACACTTCGTTCCAGTCCTGGCTTCGTATTCTGCTTTAGTTTTATACCTTGCCAATCCTTCGTAAAATGATGCGAACAATACTAGACCCAGCAGGCATAAAAATCCAATTCTGCAGAGAAATATTATCTAGTTTTTCTTCATATTATTAGATATGCATAAACTTACAAAACTCCAGAGTCGTACGATGTTATTGGATATTCGTTTTTATTGTCATAGCATTTTAATTTCTCCACAGATCCGGTTAAATTTTCAGCTTTGTAGTCCTCAGAAGCGCATGCGCTTAACTTCTTTAAAAATTCTGCATCATTTCCGACTTCATAGTAGTGCGCTGCTAACTCAGGACATTTTGTAGTTAAGCACAAACTTAACCTAAGAATATCGTGTCTATAATATCTTGGGACTTTCTTAGCTGCCTATGGAGAATTATATTAAAATTTAAAATATTGATTAGTGTCAATAGGAGAAACTAAGTAATAAAATGGAAAAGGATAGTGAAACAAAAAAATATTGTTAAACAGGTGAGGGATGGAAATCAAATACATATTATTATAACAAAGAATTAATAAAAGGATGTATTAAACAAAACCACAAGACATTATGCAGAGTTAGAAAGGGTATTTTGAATTACTTCTAAATGGACAAATTGGAGACGATAAGGAAAAGCAATAATAAATAATTCTTCCAAGAAAGCTAATACTGGTGTACCAATCATGAAGATTAATGTCAGAAAATTAAGGTCAATAAATCAAATTAGAAAAATACTGAGAATAAATCTCATCTCATTTATAAAATTTATCTATTTGTAACCTGTTCGACCTGCTCGTCAATGAAAAATGACCAGCAAAAATAATATGGGAGACAAACATCCAAAGCAGGAAATCTGGAGGGACGTCGAGGTTTAATTGGAATAAAACGGTGTTAGATGTAGTGCGGATACGAGACACTTAATGGGATACAACAAAGTGAATAGTTAGAGAGATGAGGAGCCATAGATGATTTTATGAACTGGTGTTTCTCTTACAGATGTCCAATGAAAAATCATATGTAAATAATATTTACCGCTAAAGCTTTCCAAACATCGTTTGTTTCATCTAAGGGCTCCAAGTGAAAGTGGAATGAACAAAAAAGTGGGGTTTCCTTTAATGCCAAACATTCATCAAAATTGTCTAAACGAAATAAAGTGGGCAATTTTGCATATTCGTCATCTAAAATAATAATAACGAGCGCTTATAATGAGGTCATTCGCAAAAATAACGAGCAAATATTTCATGAACGTAGGAAATATTTGTAGAATAAAAAACATAAATATACAGGAAATTTCATATTTAAGTGTTTATTTCATTATATATTATTATAATACCACGAAGAAATTTATAACGAAAATAAAAGAAACGTTAGGATGGTAATTTTTAGTTTTCATAAAAGAGCTTGAAAACCAAATTAAAATTAAAAAAATAATACAATTACCTGTTAAAGGCACTACAGCACTTGTTAAACTGAAATTTAATATAAAAAAAGTCGCAAAACTTAATAATATTTGACGCATTTTTAATTAATAAACAAAATATTTTTTTAAGAAATAACAATATTTATCATAAATTTGACCAGAATCTGTAACATCTTCTACTGTGTCACTTGTACACTAGTCATGGAGATATAGATAAATAAACTTCTAAGCAAGTCTGCAGACTAAATATATAAACTAAAAATTTATATGCGAGGGGTTTAAAGTGTAAAGTGCTAAAGTTGAGCATTAAAAAGTGATAAATGTAAATTGTTCCCATTGATCATGCAGGTAAAAGTTAATTGGAGGTGACGGTAATTAAATCTTTACATATCAACATTGTAAACGTCAATATTTTTGATACCACTTGCGTATACAAACTGGATAATGTTGTTTTTTCTATCCGATTGACATTGTAGATATTTATTTAAGAGATGTTATGTTTCCAAGTATTTGGTTTTATTGCCTTGGCTTTACTTTATTGTTTTAATGCTGCGACACATTAGTTGTAAATATTGTTTGCAGCTAATTTGTAATACAGAAGCTGAGCTGTAAGAAAGCACAAAGTTATTAAAAATTGGGGCATTTCACGTAAGTACAAAGTGAACAATTAGTTTTTAAATTAAGTAACATATATGCTAATAAGAACATTTCCTGATTAACCTGTTCGTTGGCGATACTAATCATCTTACTACTATATTCATATAGGTATATAATTAAGTGCGGTTATATTTTTAATTAAAAGAAATAATAACATGAAATAGAAATAAGTTTAAATCTATATACAAATAATTTAGTTCCGTAAGAAAATTCAACAAAGATTTAGTTTTAAATTTTGGATGGAATTCTTTCAATATTTTCAGGTTCGCTCACTCTGTTCAGTGATTGTTGAGTCAAACCCTTCAGTCGCTTTTCTTCCATTGCTGGTATCATCAATTTTTGCAACGCCGTCATTGGCATTTCCGCAAGCAAACAGAGGAAGAATCCAATAATATATGAAATAACTGTGTCGCTCATAAGATCTGTGAACTAAATGGCAATAATCTAATACATATTTTTAATTGATAGAATTTGAAATATTTATGGCGTGGACAAATACTTACTAGTACATAAGTGGACAAATATTTTGGAGTTCGTAATACACCTGCCCTCGCTCTTACGACAACAGGATGTATTAGGTATACAGAGTACGTCAACCTGCCCAAATATTGCATAGGACTCCATTCAAGCAACATTCTCAAAAACCCTAAAAAAGTAGTTTTGTTAGGATAATATTTGAAAAATCTCAAATAGATCGAATTATAATACTTACATCCATGTCTTTGAGTTCCTCCAAATATTCCAACTATAACAGCAATGGCAAACAATGGCCTAGAAAAGCCTGAGTACAAGGAAGCCAAGAGTCTTGTTGTTTTAAAATTCTCATCGTACATGAAGTAAGCAGAAAAAACTGTACCTGCTGGTATTGAAACCAATATAAACCACCACGTTATTATGAAATACTATAACAAATTTTGGTTTAGCTTTATTTTAAATTAATATAAGAACGTACGTCTTCGTCGATACTTACAGGATTTTTCCTGAAGAGTTTCTTTCCTCGATGTTTGTAGAATAAATACCCTCCTGCGACACCTATGGAATACCCACCCAAATTGGCATGGATTGAAGTGTGCACCATATGAAAATTTGGAATATCAAGAAATACCGAATACATTGTTCTGAAAATTTGAAAGGTCCCTACATTATGGTCTAGCAGGATAAGCCATTGAAAAGTGCCCCCAAAGCCTTTTGAACAAAAATGAAACTCAAAAGGTACATTGTATGACAGTTATCAAAATTACAAAGTTTCAATCCCCTATACCGCCTAAGAGGGGGGAAATTAAATATACAACTTTTTTCAATTTTATTTTTTTACTCCGTTTCTAATTGACCGATTTATTTGGAATTTTCCACAAATAATCCTTGCACGTAGTGTCCTTTGTGAAAAAATTGGGACCCCCTGCGGGGGCATTATTATTAAGAAAAAAAAATATATGTATTTCTCGGGCTTCTCGGAGGGTACCTACCAGCTTCGGCACATTCACCAGTTTTTAGTATAATATGTGTTCATCGTATAGCTATAATATATTAAAGATTCATCCAATTCGGTGCGGTGCAACAGGACGAAAAAAAAATAAAATTGTACTATGAACAAAATTAATACCTATAGAGTAAGTGTTAATGAGTATGAACAAGGAATGCTATTCCCAAACACTTTTCTTGATTTTATACAAATAAATTCGGCGCACATTTATCAAAGGTAAACTAAATAAAATATCAAAATAATTGATATAATACAACTTCCGGTTGAATCAAAAATATGACGAACTTTGAAACATTGCCTTATTTCCTAAATTCTGTATTCTTTTGTGATAGAAGCATAGTATGCTCTCAAGGGTATGAACAAGGAAATAAAGAAAATATAGATTACAAAACAATGATCTCGATAAAAAATTATATGTTCAATTTCAATGCTAAAAAATCTACTCAAAACTTATTTTTGTCGTACTTATACAATATGACACAATTACTCATATGAGCAATTAACAATAAGATATAACTGATGAGTACAATATTGACATGTAGAACTGCGAAAAGTTATAAGTTTATTTTTATATGAATGCAAATCAAATTCATTTATCTAGCACAGTACAAAAAAAAGAATAATGAAATATCTATCAAAGGGCATATAACTAAAATGAACATATATACAAAATTAACCTACGAATCGTATGATATAAACATAATGCAATAGAACGATATGTTGGTTTAGAAAAATTCTAAATAAGTCATTTAGGTATTATTACAAAAATGAAAAAAAACTTCAGTCATCATCACTATCTCCTTCTATAACAGGAACAATGTCACCATCAAATATATTTGTAAGTATTTGTGCTGGCTTTATAATTCTGGATTTGTAACGGGCATTAGAGAGATAATATATTATCGCCGCAATATGTGAACAACAACCAGTCGTACGCGTACCATTTGGACAACTGCAATAATGTCTTTTAATTCCATTAACGCCATTCAAATTAGGTACATAATTAATAAAAATGTGGTAAGTTTTTCTTCCTATATGTCTCGATTTTATATGCACGCGCAAGATATCAGCAGCGGCTTTTACATACTCAATATCCATTTGGATTTAAAAGTTCTGCCAAATAGCATACCGATTGAGACAACTGATATGTTCCACAAAAAAATACTTTCAATTCGCTGTTTCTCATTTCAGGAAAGTCAGACACATTTTCACTAGATAACTGTTAAAAATCAACTTTTCGTCTTAACCATCCATTGGTTTCTACTTCTTCCCCTAGAGTATTTCTGCCTTCCCTAGTATTCGTTGTTAATCTTGCTACAACTTCATCTTGAATGTCGCAATCACTCTCTAGTCTTTTACCGTACTTATTGTTCAAAAAGCAAGATACTCGGCACAGTGGGCCAATTTTTGGCAGTAACTTGTTGTCCACTTTCTGATCTAACAAGCTATATTTTTGCTTGATAATGCCGTGTAGCGCCTCAACTGACCACCGTATTTTTGTAACTAGGGGCGACCTGTTTGCTTCTGAAGTAAGTAATTGCGATCTACTTCCTTTGAGTGCAGGCATTAAAACTCTTAATTGACGAGATTGTAAGTCTTTAACGACATCCCTAAATCTACGATCCACTACAACTACATCTCCAGGTTCTAATAATTTTGATAATCCATCCGGTTGGGCCATAACCTGTTTCATTATGTTGGAATCATTTATATTACCGTTATATGGACCTAGCATATCAATTGCATATCCATTCGTTGTGCAAATCGTAAATGGTTTGCAAAGATGCGACTTCTTTTGCGTAGAATAGGATTTTTTTTGTTACTCATTATTGTGACTTTTTTGATGGCGAATGTAGGTGCCGTCACATATAACTACTATTCGATCATTTGGTACTTCAAACAGGGCCTTTGATATTTTGCTAGTATTTGACAAAATTGTATCCCTAGATGTAGCCTTTACCCAAAGTACATTGGTAAGATATCTTTTTCAAATGCAGCAAGAACAGATGACATATATTCGGAAACCATTTGTTCTTGTTTTAAGCCCATTACAGTGGCAATTATTTTATTGCTGTGTCCCGTTTTCAATTTCATTAGAAATATTATTATTGCTTTTACTGCTGTCCTTGAAAACGTGTTTCTTAAAGAGGGAAGCAATTTAACAGTTCATAAATATTCTCCCATTTAAGCCCAGTAAAAAGAAACAGGTTCTTTTCTGACAGTGGGGAAGTTGCAGAACCCAATAGGTTTTCCGAAACGGAAACTATATTAGTTAAAATTGTACAAATATCAGAGTTTGGTATGTAGCTGTAGTTAGAGTAAGAGATTAGGTGGGTAATGTCGTCGTCGTAAAATCTATTTACAATTAAATGATGTCTGCAGCATCTACTTCCTGTAATAAATAAATCTATTTAAAACTGCAATCATATTATATTACACTTAACATGAGGGAAACTTTTAATGCAACATCGAAAAGTAGTTGGAATAATCTAAGAGATATTTTAAGATGATAAGAGTTTTACAATTTTCATTAACGTTTACACTGAATAACTTGCTTATATAAAATATTTACCTTTAGGAATATATATTTGATTTTTCTAATAGCACAGCACCCTTGCATTTACCGGTATTGTAGTTAAATGCTTGGAACAGTTGCATATACAACAATACTTGTGGGTAGAGACAAGTCTTTTAATCTGCAAGTTTACCATTTCTTCTACTACGTTTGCCGAAGGTCTCGAAAGAACATACGTTGGGTCTTTGGATACGTTTTCCAAATCCTCTGGTAAACAAACCTTTTCCTCCTCATTTTTAGTCCCAGAAGATGTGGAGGGAACACAAGATTCTTTGTATAAGAAGCTGATGCGGCAGTTATTACAAAGAATGCTATTAGAAGAAACTCCTTTTCCAATAGAACAGAAGAGGTGCTCCAACTCTACCTTCTCTGAAATGATTTTCCTTGGACCCTTCACTTTTCGAAGAAATTTTTGGCATTTAACACAGTTTTTATTCATTTCTAAGTTATTTTCTTCGAGAAAAAACTGCACTTAATAGTGAAAATGACAGGTAATGCAAAGTCGAATGTCAATTGTTTATCGTTGCAGGCGACTACGAATCATATAACTAAATGCTTCTATCACAAAAGAATACAGAATTTAGGAAAGAAGGCAATGTTTCAAAGTTCGTCATATTTTTTATTCAACCGGAAGTTGTATTTGATCAATTATTTTGATATTTTATTTAGTTTACCTTTGATAAATGTGCGTCGAATTTATTTGTATAAAATCAAGAAAAGTGTTTGGGAATAGCATTCCTTGTTCATACTCATTAAAGCTTACTCTATAGGTATTAATTTTGTTCATAGTACAATTTTTTTTTTCGCCCTGTTGCATCACACCGAATTGGATGAATGTTTAATATATTATAGCTAAACGATGAACACATATTATACTAAAAACTGGTGAATGTGCCGAAGCTGGTAGGTACCCCCCGAGAAGCCCGAGAGATACATTTTTTTGTTTTTCTTAATAATAATGTCCCCTAGGGGGTCCCAGTTTTTCTACAAATGACACTACATACAAGGATTATTTGTGGAAAATCCGAAATGAATCGGTCAATTAGAAACGGAGTAAAAAAATAAAAATGAAAAAACCTGTATATTTAATTTCCCCCCTCTTAGCGAGGATAGGGGATTGAAACTTGGCAATTTTGTTAACTGTCATATAATGTATTTTTTGAGTTTCATTTTTGTTTAAAAGGCTTGGGGGCACTTTTAAATGGCTTATCCTGCTAGACCCTTTAATTTATTTCACAGTGTCATGTAAACATATCTGATGTCATAACCTGAACACAAGTATGATGAAGTTAATGTATTCATTCTCTTTATGAAAAACGGGCTCTATAGCTTTGTTCCATCCCCTACGTCCGACTAGTTCACGTACTAGTCAGACGATCAGGAGTTCTTAAACAAATTGCGTAGTACATAAATATTTATAAACTGCGCATACTGTTGATGAACTTCTGATCGTCTAACTAGTACGTGAACTAGTCGGACGTAGGGGATGGAACAAAGTTATGATAACTGTGATGTATCAGACTTTTTCAGTAAAATAGTAAAAAAATGGAAAGATAAAAATATTTATGCTTCTTTTATAACTAGGATAGTTGGATTTAATAATTCACTGATTTAACCGATTGTTTCAATTACAGTGCAACCTCGTTAAGTCGGACTAGCCGGGACCGTAGCCGATTCGACATATCGAAAATCCGGGTTAAGGAACAACATGTATGAACATATGTACAAACAAAATAATATTTTTTTTTATTGAGGAAAAACATTTAAAATA
This sequence comes from Quadriops clusia, assembly GCA_033557875.1. NCBI lineage: Eukaryota > Metazoa > Arthropoda > Insecta > Coleoptera > Hydrophilidae > Quadriops > Quadriops clusia. The sequence continues at coordinate 12,802 of JAWQRP010003735.1, forward strand.
CACATCACGATAAGCGATAATACAGTGTATACAGTTTAATTTTTTTGAAAGAATTTTGTTAATTTGACTTGCGTCAGC
>JAWQRP010003736.1:0-12879 GCA_033557875.1 Quadriops clusia
AAGAAAATAAATTAGACTTAAATTGAAATAAAATAGGGAATGGGTACTGGTACTAGAACTCGAACGATAACTGAACTGGAAACAATGGCGGGAAGGAAACTAAAGTAAAATAAAATTAAACTAAATGAAATAAATTAGAATTAAATAAGGAAAGGGTACGGTATAGTACGGGAAATTAGTTTGGGAATAGGGAGTGAACCGGAAACAAGAACGAAATGAAATATCTTGAAATAAAGAAAAGTAAAATTTAAAAAAAGTAAAAATAAAATTAAATTACAGGAATGCTACGGGACGGGACGAGACGGGGCGAAACGAGAAAGGGATAAAGAAATAGAAAAGACGAGGAAAATAAAATGTGTAATCTATTTAAAAAAAATGAAAAAATATTCTCATTCAAACAATGTCTTGGCCTCTTTTTCCACTTCTTTCATGTACACTACACTCTTAACCCCTCTGAAAAAAGCCATTCACTCAAAGTGTCGTTCGAAGAAAGACGGGTCTGCTAGTATACATATAAATGGCAAAACCCACATATATAATCATCAACGCAGGGCCAAAACTGTTCACCCGAAAAATCTACATTTTTGAGGGATGGTTCTTTGCCGGTCGTAGGCGCGCACTAAGATACGGTTTTCCCAGGGCCCCATGGGATGTCAACTTTTCGAACCCCAAAAGGGTCAAAATTTCCCCATTTGAGCCCGTGTAAATCCGAGTTTGTTGACTTTCAAACGGTATCCAAGCTAATGCACTGTAAAATGAGATACAGTTCTCTAATTTTTAGGTTAAATAGTTCTCAAGTTGACAAGTCAAGTGCAAATGTTGAGTGGTGGGGTCTATCTGGTGGCAGCTTCAGTAATTTGTCGCGAGCACGACTGCGCTTCTGTCGTAATAAAGCGCCCTAGACTAATGGCGTCTATATGACCAGCTGTTCTGTTTAGGTTAGGTAAACATTCGTCAGTATACTGCGCATTATGGGGCAACATAGTGCTCGCGGTCACAAACATTTCAATTTCAACCTGTTTTAGATCTCTAACCTAACAGGAAAGTATGAATCGACCGAGAGAGTAAGGATAGAGACTTGAATATCTCTGTGAAGATGAAGATCGATAGATAATGGACTTCGAAAGAGGTAAAACATTGACCATCGCTTTCTTTTTTGACTAAAAACGACGTGGTTGTTTTGGTCTTGGTTCATTTGGAGCTCTCCATTCACTCGCCTGACGATTGGATTGGGTGTCGTACTCATAAACCCACGTCTCGTCCCCAGTAATGATCCGTTTGATGAACGTTTGGTCGGATTCAGCCTTGGAAATCATGTCTTTGGCGATATCAACGCGGTCCTTTTTTTGCATGAACAACAATGTCTTGAACGGATCCATAGGCAATGTTTAAGTCCTCCGTTAGCTCTCTGATTGTTAATTTACGGTTATTGATCAGCATTTCCCTCACTTTATTCATGTTTTCGTCGGATTTCGATGTCGACGGCCTGCCACTGCGTTCGTCATCTTCAACGGATTCACGACCACTTCTGAAGCGTTCATGCCACTCGTAAACGGTTGTTTGCTTTCGAGCATCACTACCGAAACAGTGTCCCAACATTTCCAAGGTTTTCGTACCATTGAAACCATTTTTAACGCAAAATTTAATACAAACTCGTTGTTGCAAATTCAAATCCATTTTTAAAAGTGTGAAAAATCGAAAACAGGTTCAGAGGTGGATGTACTTAAGACCGCTTAACTTTTACAAATGTTAAGCTATGGTGATAAAATTAGGTGGAAATTGTCAATGACAGATGTGACAACCTGCTGGAAAAAGTAGAACTCAAATCAGCTGACTCAGAGCATGACCAGGAGGTAATTCTGGGAACTTTTTGATCAAGGTGGTATATGAAAAAACCAATGGTATTAGGGTTACTTTCAATGTTTAATTTAATCAACTACTGGGCCCTCAACTATTTTAATTTTAATTACAAATAAGAATATAGAATTTTTAAAAAGAAGATATGGGTGTACTTCTGTTGTACATTTTTCTTTTTACTATGACGCGCTGTAAATGCGATGAAACCGCTAGTTTATAGTATTATTAAATATTTATTATTTAATGCTAATTTTACCATGTACATTTAATACTTTTTTTTGTTTAAATAAATGTGTTTTGTGGTTTAGTCATCACTAAAACAGGACGTAGTAACCTTGATAACAGAGTGGATTCGCGTTAACTTTGGTAGAGTGACGTCATTGCGAAATACGCTAAACTGAATCTGCTGATGACTTGGTAGTACTGTAACATCACACCTTGTCCTCTTCTCGACTTTAATATTGAAACTAAAGAAAAAGAATTATCATATATAACCGTGAAATAAGGTTTTTCATCAAAAATTGTGCAAAAATAACGATATCACTCTACGAAAGTTAACGCGAATCTACTCTAACAACAAATGCTCTTTGCGAGGCGATTGTGACAAAAAATTGCAGAGTTGCCACATGCGAAATTAGGTATTTCGGTAAACAGGTTTGTCATCTTTATCTGCTTACATTTAAAGCGATGCATTAGAAGAGTGCCACCTCAAGGCAGGGTCATTTGTGGGTGAGATACAGACGGCAGGGGGGTACTATTTACATTTGTAAAAATCAGCTGGGTTAGCTGCCACTTAACATCTGTGAAAGGAATGGGTTATTTCCCATTCGATTCTGGAGAAGAAATTCTGTATTTATCTTCGACGATATATCTACAATCAGAACGTCAATTAGCTGCTTCCAATTTCTACATGTATGGTCGACATAGAGATATAGATAGTTTTTATCTCTGCCAAACTTATTCAAGGATTACAAAGCAATTAATTAGAGATAATACTAATTTACTAATTTTATTCAAACAGGATAGTTTAAACCTGAAACATATGTATTCAGACCACGTTAATTCCGATCTATCATTCGAAGAGTTTCAGCGGATGTGTAGGGAGTGCTGGAGCAAACGGTTTGTTGTTTTAGTTATAAATAAAGATTGTGAATTGAACAAGGGTCGCTATCGTAAATGGTTTGATGAATTTATAGTATTTGAACAATGAACGCAGATAATAATAATAATGCAGACGTATCATTGAATATCATTCAGGTTGTTAAAGATATTCGCAAAAAAAATTGCAAATGAGGAGGGGAGAACATCAAGCTGAAGCTGCTTTGCAAAAGCAATATAAACATAATGATTATGCAGTTGAAAATAAAATTTCCAGTACTTTCTTGACTGTTTAATATTTCGTAGGGCTATCGGTTTCGCCGCTGAATTGCGGCTTCTTCAGGTCTTTGTAGTCAGTAGAGCCTATTAAAGCTATTGCAAACAAATTGGTAGTTCAACCTTCGAGCAGAATCGAGTAAATAGCAAATAAATTAAATAATTTACCAAAACATTATATGTATACAAACTTATTTTAATTCAAAAAATCGGTTGGCCGATCGTAGTAATAGCGGTGTACGATACGATTCTAAAGATGAAAAATGGTTTCTGTTGAATTCAGAACTAGAATTTACAATCAATGACGTATTAATTAACGGGAAAATGTATGAACGCGCGCCTGGTTTATATGAGTTGTTATTTTTTAAGAATCCAAAAAATCAAATCTGATGATGAGGAGCAGTATGCTGTAATTTCCGAACAAACAAATTTATTTAAATCGAAATATTTGGACAATGGTAAACTGAACAAAAGAAATAGAAAGTATAGCATATTATGGAAATATCGCGGTTCGCGAAATACTTCGCTAACAGGATCTGGATTGGTTAACGTTGTTACGAATAAAGATAAAGATTATGTTTATTATGATGATTTAGATGAAATTGTTGATAGACTCCGGCTTCTGATATCCTCCCAAGCTGCCGGAAATAATGCGCATCAAATCAAAATTATTTCAATTATTGAAGAATTAGAAGCTAGAAAAGAAAGTAAATGATTTTGTAAAATGTCGATTAGTAATCAGAATGAATTCAATGCTTGTTGATAAATAGAATCACTACTTAAACCTGCTGAAGATGGGAATTTTTATATAGAAAACAAACGGATAAATACCTTAGCTGATCCTAAAGAGAAAACAGATGCTGCAAATAAAGCTTTTGTTGTGAAGCATATGGGTAAAACTGCTAAGAGAATTGAAGAAAGGTTTGATTCAAAACTTTCGACGCAAACCACTGAACTTATGTTCAATATGGCGGCACAAATTGAAGATCGAGTTAATAAAGTTTTCAACGGACATAGAAAACAACTAATTGAGGATATTGCAAAAGAAGCTGTTTCCTATTTTGATTCAAACATGACTACAACAATTGTAAACGTTATGAGTGATGTTGGTATTGAAATTGAGAAGAACTTGAACATTTAATTGGATAATTTTAAGAAAGAAATGGAAAAGACAAATTTAGATATTAAAAAAGAGCAGGCTAAAACTTTAAAGAAAAAAGTTGTCCCGCGCACAAATCATTGATAAGTTAGCTATATAAGTAATTAAAAGTGTCAATGTCGTTTCTGTATAACTATGAGCAAAAGAGGTGTAATTACGGAGCTATTCAAAAATTCCAGAAAGAATTATGCACGACGGCGAACAATATTAACCGGTTTACATGACTTATGGCAAATTGATCTTGCGGAATTTGGTGACTATGCTAAAGAAAACAAGGGTTATAGATATATTTTATTTGTAATAAATTGTTTTTCAAAATATTTATATGTAGAACCTCTACTCAATAAGACTGGTGTAGTGGTAGCAAAGGCTTTAGTAAAAATATTTAATAGAGCTCAAACCCACCTAAAAATATTCAATCTGATTTAGGAAAAGAATTTAAAATTCTGAAGTACGAAAAGTTATGACTAGATTTAATACCAATTCATAATATAGTACGAAAAAGGCAAGTATCGTTGAACGTTCCATAAGAACAATAAAAACCAAACTTTATAAACTTCTTCTGATATAAATGAAGTAATGCATTAGATGCAGTTATTGAGGAATATAATGCTACAATTCATAGTACAATAAAAATGAAACCAAAAGATGTAACCGAAAAAGATGAACTTCGTCTTTTATCGAACGTATATAATTTTGTTGAATTAAATCTAAGTAAACCTAAATTTAAAATTATTGATATAGTTCGAATGTCAAAATATAAGAAATATTTGGTAGAGAGTATCATCCTAATTGGACAACTGAATTATTTAAAATTGTTAAGGTAAAAAATACAAATCCAATAACTTATATTTTAGAAGGTTTACAAGATTAAAGGTTGTTTCTTGTTGAGAATATTCTTAAAAAGTAAGGAAATTGACTATTTTGTATATGGTTAGGATTTCCACACTCTGATGATAGTTGGGTGGATCGAAGAGATTTAGTTAATTAATAGTTGAAACTGGATTTATGTTTACTTAAAAAAATATTAGGTTTATATTTTGTTTTACACTTGTTGCAGAACTGATCTCAATATGGAAGAGCTCGGTAAAGTTTAGCTGTTCCAGAGAAAGAGTGGGTTTACGAAACATCACCTTTTTAAGAAGGACCCATTACGAAAAATTAGTTTTAAGTTAAAATAGTTTTTTTTTAATTTCTAGTTTAGTTGATAGTTATAATTAATTTGAGTTTTAAAATTAGATTAATATTCAGTTTACATATTTAGTTTTTATTGTTTATAATATATAATAAATCTTATAAATTTTACATAGTTAATTTTTCGTTTGAATTTAGTTTTATAGTTTAGCACATAGTTAAAAATTAAGAAATATTATCTTCATAGTTTTATAATTAAATTTTTAACAATATTTAGATAATATACTGTGAAGGTATGAAGATAGGTTACGCGGTTCATGCAAATTAGGTTCTTATCAAAAACGGATTTGTTCGATTAAGAGAGACAAAGCTTTCCGAAAACAGATGTGCTCAAAATCTGGAAAAAAGATCTCGTGTCGTGCGCCCGCCGAACAATAGGCTACGCGAAGAAATTCACCGACAAAGGTCCTATTCAAAAAACATCTCGACAATGCAGAAATGGTCTAATGGCAAGCCGAGGTCGCTCTAATGGTAAACAGATGCTTGAAAAAGATTTAGCAGTCCTCAGCATATGGATAACCAAATGCATCAAGGGTGCCATAAAACTACAGTAGTACCAACTCTTGAGTAGGTAAAAAGGAAAATCCGGACGTGAGAGGACGTGGTCGAATAAAAAAACTAAAGATGCCCGATTGGTCGCAAATGACAGGTGCTAACAGGTGATTGGTTGCTCTTAAGGAGGGGGTAGACCGCGCGTAGGCGGGAGTAATTCTGATTGGGTAAAAGACACACACACATCCAAATGCATTACTGTCGACAAATAAACATAACAATACAATTCAATGCAATAACATTTTTCAATAATAAAGTTTGGGCCCAATCAATTCAATAAACGATTACAAACAGGGTTTTGCTACAACCAATTCAAACGAATCAATTACATCACGATAACTAAGATAGCGTAATTAAGTAATGATACAACAAAGGCAACGCAATTAAACGATACAGAGCTAGCATAATTACATAACGATTATAAAGGTAACACCATTTTAATAACAATCAAAAGGGCCTCCCGTTCTCACGATAATCTTCAGGTAAACTGCAGTTTAATAAACCAATGGATAATTCATTCTTATTCATCTAGGCCATTCAATTAAATCAAATTCAGGGTAAATCAATTCGCAATCAAATACTTTGTGTTATGATTGAAGTTTTCTTACATTTTATTGTTTTAAATGTTTACTCAATTCCAGTTATTTATTTTCAGGTAAATTCGTCTTATATTTTTGGTGAGGTGCAGGTGTGGTTTTACTGTCGCGTAGTCTGTTTCATTTCGGGGTTAAGTGTTGCTATTTTACCTTTTATTTGGGTCGCGGGCTTTTGGTTGGGATCACGCTCCCTGAGCCCACACAGTGGGGATGGGTTATTAGCAACCCCAGGCAGCGGCTTTTGTTCACCCGTTCGTCCCATTTGGTGTTCATCAGGAGGAGTTACCCGGCAACCTCAGGCCTGTAGAGCTCTCTCAGAGAGAAAACAGATCATGTCCTGGGGATCGTAATAACATCCTGGTGGGTCGGTCCTAGATTCCTGTTAACCACTTTCGTTTACCCAAACACTTAGCCTCGGGATGTTGCTGGCTGCGTTGCTTTGGAACCGCGTTTGTGCCGAGCCATTTAAATGTTACCACCTAGTGCGTCGCGACGATGCGGCGTGCCGTGGGGATATCCTATGATGACGGTGACGATCGTTGATGGCTTTGCCGGAGATCAATTCTTATCTTGAGCTTCTAAAGTTCGGATTTGTAGTTCATTTTACCACTGAGGGTCTCTGCGCCACGTCGGCTTGTGGTGTGCTGAGTCGAAACATTCGCGTTTTTTGCCGTGTTTCATTCATCATAAAATTTTCAAAGTTAAAGAATGAAAGAGGGCTTTGTTAGTAACAGAACTTACCAAAACATTAAAATCATTGAATAATTCAAATAACCAAGTTAAAAGCAAACAGTTAAAATCACACACACAGACGCACGAACGACTTGACATTCCTTTTGTGTTCACTCTTCATTCAATTTTCGCTTTGTTTACTCTCAATAACAGTTCTCACCTTAATGGCGTTATTTTTTTTACGTGACATTTGCCTACGAATTCTGGGATACTACGAAAACGACGTCAAGGGTTCCTACCAAATTCTAGACGATCACAGGTAATTTTGACCAAATAAAGTTTCGGGTTGATTTGAATCTCCTGCCATTTTAGCTTCTGGGATATTCCCTTAAGCCCCGTTGTATACAAAATGCGTAAGCAGCCCCTCAATACGTCATAATACTTTGTTTTTTATTATTTAAATATATAATTATATATGTTTTCTTTGTTTTCTTCTTTTTCTTTTTCTTCTTTGACTTTGCAACATTTTCACTAAGCGCCTGAGGAGGACCGCGGTAGCGGTTGAAACTGTAGCGTGACGAACAAATAAAAAAGAAGCAAGATTTTATAGTCTTTTATTTAATATAATTATATCTCGTTCATTGAATTATTTATTATTCCACCTTTCAATTTCAACGAAAAACGGAATAAATATTAATTTAAAGATTTTTTTTACAAACGCAGATTAAAAAAAGTAAACATGCTAATTTGCAAAACTTATTACAATAAGTATTGCATTCATCACTTGTATTAGACATCTGCGGAATTAAAATTACACAACCGTGTTAATTTATTTGCACACCTAACGTACTCAAATTGCACAGCGCCATTGCAATCGCATTACGCTAAACACACCAGACAATTTTCATAATTGTAAAATAGCTCATTACATGGGATTGTCATAATTGCAAAATCAATTTGCAAACATTCTTATATGTAAATTTTAATGCAAAACTATTTACGAAAATCTCATTACATCATTTTGCAAAACGAATTATGCAAATTGCATTACGTAATTTTGCAAATCTCATTACGTAATTTAACAAAGCTAAACCTCCCACCCCCCGCCAGCGGTCGCAGTACCCACCACTCCAACTCCGCCGCCCATCTAGAAGTAACAAATCCCCTCCACTTTGAATGTATTTTATTCTTTAATGTGTTGAATGTTTGATTGTGTTTTATGTATCTAGTAATGTTTATGTTGCATGTTTTCATGTCTTGTATGTGTCAAACTGTTTCATGTTTCAACTTATTTTATTGTAGTGATCATCACAGATGAAGCAGAAGGTAACTCCACATCAGAATGTAATTCATCAAGCATGATTCATGGTCAAAGTATGGATTCGATCCAATCGACGTTTTCCAACGGCAGTTCTAGTCCTCAGCACCACAGCCTCGAGCCAGACACAAGCCCGGACGAACAGGAAGAAAAAGCTCGGCTCATCTCGCAAGTTCTTGAATTGCAGAATACATTAGATGATTTGTCCCAAAGAGTCGACAGTGTCAAAGAGGAGAATTTGAAGCTGAGGTCGGAAAACCAGGTCCTGGGGCAATACATCGAAAACCTCATGTCCGCCTCAAGCGTTTTCCAATCCACCTCGCCAAAGATCAAGAAGAAGTAATTCCGAATTTAATGTACCCTACCTATTGATGTATGATTTCTTCTAACTATATGATTCCTCATTTGATTATGTGTAAAGTGATTCCGTTTATTGTTCCATTGCAAATGACGATTACAGTTTTAGGGGACCATTAAGGCTAATGTTATATTACATGACTTTGGAGCATAGTTTCGTGACGTTTTGACACGAAAGTTTTTCGTGATATTTTGGGCAAAAATTGTTCGTAATGTCATAGACAAAAACTTTAAATACTGTCTTGGGACATAATTTACGTTTCCTTGTCAGATATTGTTATGTAATTCGTATTCCTCGATATTGTTTCACTTCGTACAAATATCAAATATTTATTATCATTAGCACAATTATTATTGTTAATTCAATGCATAATTTTGTAAATATGTCATGTTGAGTTGTTATCGTGACCTTGATTCATTTTTTCGTCTGAGTCCGGGCGAAGACTTTAGAAGAGCAGTAGTTAAAGAAATTACATTAGTTCTGCTCGTAGAATGAATAACTGATAGTCCGCTGACTTTTTTTACCCATAAATAACAACGTCGGTAACCTGTGAACTTCAATTAAAATGACCGCTCTACGAGCAGAGCTATTACTGAATTAACTGCCATGCCACGATAGAGTGCAACCAGCCAGTATGTTAGTTCTAAGCACACCGTCATTAAACAAGCTTTCATAAAATTCTTGTAAGAACCATAAGTAAGTATTTATCCGAATAGTAAAGGACTTAGTTTAACAATAAACAATAATAAACAAAGCTTTTACCTAATTTTTAAGACGATAAACTCCGGTCTATTCAAAGGTTCCCTAAGTTTTCTCAAGAAACACTCTGGTAGTTACATAATGTAATCCTTTCAATACCTCTAGAAGGTTGTGTAGTATTTTTTTATCCTTAATATTAGAAATTTAAACCAAAAAGTGAACACAGTCATTTATATAGAAAATAGCTGCAAGACCTTTAGACTATTCAAAAGAATACTACCATGACAGAAGTTGTTGATCGAATGTGTGTACTGTGAGTTTCAATTGTTAGATTCTGCAGATTCCAACCTTACCAAATAAACTTAAGTAATAACTTTCAAAAAGTAAATTAAAAACCATGAAAAAAAACAGTTATAAATTTTAAACAAGTTTAAAAAATAAGTTGTCAACAAGTTTAAAACATAGATTGAAAATAAATTGGAATATAAATTTTAAATGTAAAAGCTTTACAATGTAAATGGCTTTGAGAAAACACGCTTACTATTTAATATATGGCTTTAAATAAATAATAATTGTAAACACAAGGATCTTTGTTAAATATATCACAATAAAACAGTAACTTATATTTTCTTAGTAATAAGTGGTTCTTGGACTTTTTTAATAAATTTAATTCTTGTGGTTTCATGGGAATCAGTCCGGTGATTAATTAAGCAAGTTTTATCTTGTTTTAAAACGTTTTATTTATTTCTCATTTACCACCGCGTTTCGCGACTCTGGTTGCTTCATCAGGGGAATTTGATTGATTTTTGATTACTTTACAACATAATAATAAAAATGAAGAATAATTCTAACAAATAACACTTTAAAGTTAATTATCTTATATTACTGACTATATCTAATTCATTTTATTTGAGTTTATTGGAACTACATCTTGGATGATTTAAGATTAACTTTTTAAATTTGAAATGTATCTATCAGATCTATCAGATACATTTCAAATTTATAAAGTTAATCTTAATTCATCCAAGATGTAGTTCCAATAAACTCAAATAAAATGAATTAGATATAGTCCGTAATGTAAGATAATTAAGTTTAAAGTGTTATTTGTTAGAATTATTCTTCAATTTTATTATTATGTTATAAAGTAATCACAAATCAATCAAATTTCCCTGATGAAGCGACCAGAGTCGCGAAACGCGTTGGGAAATGAGAAATAAATAAAACGTTTTAAAACAAGGTAAAACTTGCTTAATTAATCACCGAAGTAATTCCCAAGAAACCACAAGGATTAAATATATTTTCTTAGTTTCATAATTTAACAATACACTTTTGAGATAGAATATTGAAGCAGTTACCTGCGATTACAGAAAAAAAAATATCAATAAAATGAAAATATAAGTTACGTCTCTTTCCAGTCTCAACCCAATCATTATAATTTTATTTTCGTTTCCCCCATTTAAAACATTTTCATTTCCAGTACGATGTAACCTTGAGCATGGAACTTGCGCCTCAACGAATAATCGACCATAAATCGAATTTTCCCGAAGACTTCTTGTTCAGTCTAGCAGTGATCGTGAACCTCGCAAATGGACCACATGACCCCTACGAACGCGTTCGGGTCGCTCCCATCGAAGGTGTAACGATCGTTCAAATAAAGACCTCCAGAGAATCTGTCCATTACAGGATTTTCTTGCACCTGTACATTTGCATGTACCTGTACATTTTCCCTTCTAGTACCAACTGGGTCTGGGCGGCGTTTGAAATTTCGTCGTTCGAAGCCGCCTTCTCGAATTGTCCTTTTGTGTAAACATACTCGCTTTTGTCCTCGCTATGCAGGTTGAGGCTAGCTTTAGCCCAAACGTCGGCAAACTGATTCTTCACAAATGAACACAATATTTTATTGAAAACCTTACATTAGGTATATTAAAATGCCTATAAATATTCTAACCAAATTTGAAGATAAATTGAAATTCAAATTCATTTTATTGCATATATATATAACAACGTAACAACAATACATATAACAATGTAAGTTTATAATGACATTGTACAATGCCGAGTCAATTACTAATCAATGCAGTAAAGCGACGAACTCCTCTATTGTGTAGATCGGAGTGGCCAAAAGGTGAGTACGCAGCTGTCGCTTGAAGGAGCCTTGTTTCCATTGAGAGTGGCATTGGTTATAGATCTTTAGCGTCTCTCCCCAGCCGGATGTGGTCACCAACCTAGTGAAAGGGACCACCAGATCAGATCTACTTCGAGTGGGATAATGATGGGTTTACCCCTGTTTTGCTAGATTTGAGCTATTCCTGTGGATAATGTTGAGGATCTTGTTTAAATATAAACCAGGGGCTGTCATTATTTTGTATTTAATGAAGACCCTGTAGACCCTGCTTGATAGGAATTCCAAACTACCGACGGCCTTCTTCTGTTGTATGAGAAGCTCTCTAATGTGAGGAGAGTGACCCCAGGCCTCTATCCCGTAGGTTAGCACTGAACCAAAGAGTGCGTGATAAGCTACAATCGCCGCCTCCACGCCCATCGTCTGTACCACTCTTCTGACGGCGTAAACGGACCTGGCCAGCCTCAAGCACAAGCGGGCGCAATGGTCCCCCCAAGTCAATCTGGAGTCCAACCAAAGTCTCAGAAACCGAACAGGCTCGCTCTTAGGTACCCATCGGTCAGTGGTAAAGATAATCTCTGCGGTCTTGTGTCTGTTCAGGCCGAGCTGGTTCTCGGCAAACCAGTGGCCCGCCCCCGTTAAGGCTCTGTCCGCAGACTCCCCGATGTCCTCCGACAGGCAACCCCCGGTGGTCAGTGTGGTGTCGTCAGCATACATGACCATGTGGCAGTCCAAGCATCCTGGAAGATCATTTGTATAAATTATGAACAGTGTCGGTCCAAGCACGGATTCCTGGGGGACTTCTCTTGTGGCCACCCTTGAGGCACTGATGTCCCTCGCTTGTACAGTAAGCTTTTTTAGAATATAGACAGAGCCTTGGGTATAGGCAACTCTATTAACAAGCCCCTCTCCAGCCGACGTCCTCAAGCTGCATCCGAGATTCTCCGAGCGAGCTGAGTATGCGTCACATGTTCATTT
>JAWQRP010003737.1:0-12878 GCA_033557875.1 Quadriops clusia
GTTATTATTATATTTTTATATATTAATCTATATGTATATAATAATTCAGAAGTTATCTTTAGATACGAATTTAATTTTTATATATTAATCGAGCTCTAACATACATTTTTGAAAACAATGGAGATGGCGAATTGTAGAATCTCGGGTCAAGATGATATAAGTCGTTAGGTAAAATAGATAGACAGAAAAATAGTATTATTTATTCAGAGGACTACCGGATGTATGGCTTCTTCAAGTCCCTACGAAAGTGCAACAGTGCATATACTGATAATTACTGGTATTTATTCACTAATATGTATTTCTAGTTAGTTTAATTTTAATTTGTTTTACATGTACTGTTTCGTAATATCTTATTTATTTATTTTATCATCCGGCAAGATACGTCTTACTTTATATATATATATATATATGAAAACTACTTGTAATAAGCAACGCACGAGTTTTGGAAACACAGTTTAATGTAGGCCTTTCGCTGTCAGAGCTTGTACAATACTGAATAATAATACAATATTCTGTGGAAACCGAATTATGCAGCTGGGCTAGGTGCCCCGGTCAGCTGTGCCAGATGTTGGGGTCAGTGGGTACAGAATACGTCAAGGTTGTGTCTTATCGATTATTTGTTAACATACATATATATAAATCGCAAATACCATTTAGATAGATAGATAGTCACTCATCATCACAGGACCAAAACTGGACATGGGAAAAATCTAAATTTTGGAGGGGTGGTTCCTTGGGGGTCGTAGTCGCGCACTAAGATCATTGAATAAGTGTTGTACTAAACTTTCTACTAACGGGCGAAGAAAAATATCTAGAAAATGTTTCCTATGATTCAAAGGATGTACCATTATATTGTTACCAGTAGGGCGACCGTGGCAATGATATGATTGGTAGGGCCATTAACGCGACCGCGCTTCATTGGCCGATTCATATGTACAGCACGATTTGCAACAATGTAATTTACATCCTGTAGAAACATGTAACACCACACATGTAGTAAGAAATATAACAAATAAAAAGACTTAATATTAAAAAGGATATTATTAAATCAAAAATGTTAGGATAGTTAAGTGCAAGTAACAAAGATCATTTAGAAACAGAAGAAATAGTCAATGAAGGCGGTGAACATGATGCTAAATTGAACTGAATGTGAACCCACATACAGAAAATGATATTATTTGTTTAGGTCGAAAAAGTTGCAAAACTATTTAAGCAGCAAAAGTTGATATATTCTAGTTACTGCACAAATTTACTAAAATCAAACTTTACAAAACAATCGAACTTTAGCGGCGTCCGAAGTTGGAGAAGAATCCAATTTATTATTAACCCAAGCCGTACTTTGTGTATTTAATTACAGTTTGAGCCTTACACGCCTGAATGAAGCTGAACTAAGTTTTAAAACTTGCGCAATAAATCGAGGGAAAGGTATAATGTATTGCTGAGAAGGAATTACTTCGCAAACTCTACCGATATGATTAATTTGTAATATTTAGAAGTGTCTACTACCTGCTTTGCTCTCACAGCCTCTTCGATGAACTACATAATGACGTCACGGTTCATGGGTTAAGTAGGGCCATCTATCGACATAAAACCGGGACGTAGATTTCTAAGTTTTGGCGGTAAAAAAAGTTCGCAACTGAAACAATCAACGGTGTTCTTGAACGAGGGGTTATATAGCGATCTCTTCAAAAGCATAAAATTATAGGAACAGCGTCCCCATGTTCGCGGGATAAAGCCCGGTCCACATAATATACAAGTACAAATTTAATCGCATTCGCAACAATAGCAAGTTTCGAGTAAATCTTGAAAGTTAGCGAGTGTATAATTAGGGAAAATAGACTTATTGTGGCAATAGTTTGGTAAATAGATACTTGAGAACAATCGCAATTTATGGCGTGCCCCGTCAACCGTCATAATTATTGCTGGCGCCGTAAACTCGGCCAAAGATTTGGTTTCGCCCGCACAATTACGGCTCTTTGCGCGCCCTAATCCTATTGTGGCTCATCTCTTTCTGGGAAATCCCGTTTTCCACCGTTACCTTGGCTTTACAATTTTATAATTTTCCACTACGATACTATAATAAATAATAAATTTACTTATTCGCAAACGTTACAATTCGTGTTCAATTTTTCGCTTTAGAACATTTTTTTAACACGTTGTTGGGCGCTTCTGTAAATTAAACTTAACTCTTATAGAGACTTCCCATTAAAATTAACACATTTACGTCCAGAATAGTTTTGTTAACTAAAAAACATTAGCTTAAAAATCGTTTTTTTTTTAAATTTAACTATTACAAAGTACTTATTTTATTAGTCACATTATAAAACTAACAGAATTTTTAAATTGTAATTATTTTTACATCATGTAGATAAAAGATTACATAAGCTTTGCGTATTACACATTCACAACAAAGGTATAGTGGGCACGTAATATAAAATAGTATGAGGGTTCAACCCACTCTAACAAGTTGTCAAAAGGTCGATTTATATTTAGTAGGCAGCCTTTAGATCCTGCTAACGTGATTACATTTTAGGTTAAACGTCCAAAATCGTAGTTGAAAACCAATATGAATGTTAATGTGTCGCCTCTTGTCGTCTCTCGCTGGCAGTAATCACAACTACTTACAGGGTGTTTAAATAAAACATGTTTATAAAAAATTCAAACTTCATACCGCTTCTTTGATGTAGTGTACACATACTATCCCTAAGAATTACGCCATCTAGTGTAATATTGACGAAGTGGTTACAAGCAAGGAAAACTAAAACAATGTAGATATGATACATGTTTTATTTAAACACCCTGTACATGCAGAGAAGAATAAGTATAGACGCGAAATAGAAAATATATAGCATAAAACAAAATTACTAAATTATGATGCGAATCATCTTAAAGTTTAAAATGTGTTTAGTTTCATGTCATTTTTATTATGTTTTCTGAAAATTTATTCTTTTTTCTTGCAGGTGAGTTGAATGCATTCGTAATCAGGAATTCCGTAAATTAGAGGTACGTATTGTTAACCAGGACTACTTAGAAAGTACGTATCAGTGCCTAAATTTGGAATCAGAGCTAATTGGAGGTCTCTTCATAATCGGAGGTAGTTTTGAGATAGGAGTCGAGAACGAGTTCCTTTGAGATTGCGCCTGCAAAATACTCCGGAGAATAACCGCAGTGTGGAACTCACATGCGTCTTCATGAATTGCTCGAGTTGGAAACTGAAGTGTGCAATGCTCCGGTGTCATGCATGTTTATCATGTTCTTCGAATTATACATAGAATTTTGAATAATATCACTTATATATATGTTAGATACGAGTAAAAGGTTAATAAACGAAGGTGATTCGATCACGTATTAAATCGTAATACAATGGAATATCTAACATGAAATGCCGTTGACCCAAGACCGAATTTTTAGAGGGTGTCTTGAAAGTACGCAAAAAGAGGAGGTACTGTAGACGTCCGTGACTAAGGGTCGGTACTTTTATGTCATGCGGTTGGACTTGCCGGCCCCTAAAGTATTTCGCATTTTCGACAACATTTGCCTGTCAGAATTACTGTCATATACAGGGTGTTTTGTTAAATGTGTAACGCAAAAACGCGGTGATGTTTGATCTTCAAAGAAGCGGCAATTTTTATGTTACACATTCATCTGAACACCCTTTGTGCGATAATATGCAAGATACATATACCACTTCATATTCTGGTACCTCGGAATGTATACTTTGAAGACTTTCCATAGGTTTATTTTCTTAATTGCAAATAAGAATAAATAATTATAGAAAATAATATATATATTTCGCAGGTTAATTTAATTCTCTGAAGAAGAAACCCAATAGAGCTATGAAACACGTTAGAATAAAACCTTACTTTAAAATAGGTAAATAGTTTTAATTAACCACATGGACTCCAATCCCAAGAAATAAAAGAAAAAGAAAAAAAATAGAAAATAAGTGGAAGTCACGAATTCCATAACGGTTAAGAATAAATATAATATGTAGAGCGAACAGTGCGAGAGTTTGTGTGAAATGTGTAGGTGTAAAAATTCTAATCGAGATCAGTGTAATCAGTGGCGGAACAGCAAATAGGCCATCATTTCCAGGCCAACATAAACGACCTATGAATGACTTTACCCCAGCAATATGTGCAAGATAATAGGTTTGTTTCATCGGACAGTCCCAAGTAACCCGGAACAGTTAACAGCCAATGGTGTTTAGAGAAATTTTGAATTTTGAAATTTCTCTGAACGCCGAGTTACTTGGGACTGCCTGATGAAACAAACCCAATAAGTAGAAAACCTCGGTTATTTTTCGTTGGTCAGCTTATTATTGTTCAGATTATTATATTATATCACTTATGTGGTTATGTTAAATTTCTTTTAATTAGCTTAGTTTTACTCGTATCCTATGGAACGACTCTTGAACCGTTGCTGATATAATAGTGAATCTCTTTAATAATTTTATTGTTACCCTAAACCTAAGATTTTTACACATATTATAACAGATGGGTCAAAGAAAAGCAAAAATGTCTGTTTTATTAATTATACATTATATATAGTACCATAATGAGGGTTATGCGCGCATATTTAAAGTTATTCGAAAACTTTCCCCTCTCACAGGAATTCATATTATTAAAGCCGAGTTTGTCAAGAGGGCGAATTCGTTAATTTCTGGGCACGGCCTGGAGACGGGGATAAAGCGGTTAGATAAAGCTTGTTAGATATTCATATCTCAAATAATAGTATTCACAGAAATATTTAGATTAATTAATGAGGGTTGGCTGAAATTCGGGGCGCAAAACACGCCATGCGAGTCCTTTGATGCACTAATAGATTACGCAGGAAATAAATGGTCGCCATTAAAGAGCACGAATTTTCCTCTTCTATTTATTTTTCTTCGCGTCTGTCCACTTACAAAGGACCTCGAAAGAAACGTTTCGGTCCCGCTTTAACAGAAAGTTAAACGTTAAACCCGCGGAATCCCGCAGAGCCATTGAATTGCTATCATGCATTTTCATGTAGCGCAACCTGTCCCAACTCATTACCTTCATAAAATGCATTACTCGTCGTGATTTCCTCAAGTGTACAAAAATTGATTTTTCATATGGCTAGTATTTGCATAGTGAAAAAACGGAAACTACGTTAGGAACTAATAAAATATTTAAGGCAAAACGAAATCAATAGCAGCTGCAATAAAACAATTTGTGTGCGGCCCGCTTTAGTGGACTACAATTTCCCGAAGAGACCAACAATTTCCTAAAGAGGCCACCGCCGAAGCAAAGAACTTGTAATTGGGGAATTTCGTTAATCACCTTGTTCTGCGGCCGTTTAATTTTAATTTATCGCCCCCACTAATCAGAAAATTGGCAGCGCGTTTTTTTGCCCCGAAACGCCAGAAAAACATCGAATTGGCCCCTTTTAAATAGTAATCATAATACCACTCGCCTTGCTTTTTTAATTTCCTGGGCAACAGATTTCCCGGATCGGATAACGCACGTTCGCAATAATTACGCATTTCGAAATAATCATGCATTCGCGCAGTGAACTGTTTGGTCACAGTTAATATGTCTAGCGTATTATTAACGAATAACGCGTTGATATAGAGGAAATATACAGGATGAAACATAATATTGGTGCCAATAGGCAGAGCCTAATGACAGGATTAGTAGACTGGTTAACCCAACCACCCTTCATTGGTCGATTCAACTGTACTGCAAGATTTATGCTCCGCCCAATGGCAACAATATAATGTTACGTCCTGTATAGTCTTGTATAGTGACGTATTAGTAGTTAATGAAGCTATGGTTTCGTAAAATTTATAATTATGCTGTAATTTATAATGTTAGATCAGTCTTTCAACACTGATTTAAGATAATCACCTATGATATATAGAAAAGTTCAATTTGGGATTAATCAATCACCTTAATAAATTGCAACGTAAAAGAAAATGAAAAGATTAATTTAAAGATTTCGCCAAACAAAAATCATGCATTACAACAAACTTTTGCTTTTTTAATAAATTTGTCATAGTTTTGTTGCCTCTTTTTTTATTACAACTCGCTTCAAAGTATTAGCCATCTTGTCTTTTTGAATTAACCAATGAGTTAAAAATTTCTTCCTGATTTTTACTTACACAATTTAGATTTTCTAAATTGTTTATATATGTATATATATTGTATAATATCATAACGATATAAGAGTGATATTTCTCTTTATTCTTAAAATAAATCAAACAGAAGAAGAAATTAATTCAATATTTCTCTTTATTTCGCCGAGACTTACTACTAAATATAATCGAATCAGCTTTATTAAATTTTAAAACATAAATCCACGTAATATTTGTTGTCTAAATACAATTCTATGCTATTCTAACAAACGATATTCTATACACACCCACGATATTCTGTACTTTACGAAACTAATAAAATTGTGGTTTACAATGGCACGATTAGTTAAAAATAAACAATCTTTTTTTATTAAACAGATTCGTTTTCACCTAACATTCCAAGTTTTTATGTCAAAAAAAAACCGACTAAATTTTCAAAATTCGCTTTCTAATGCCCTGCTATAACATTGGAGTAAAACTACATAATTAAGTTACGATATCTAAGTATAAACTACCCGAGAAAGTGACGATCGGCCAATTAATTTCGCTCGATAGAGCACTGGGTATTTAATTTTTAATATAGGACATGTACATCATTAAATTATAATGTAGTGCCGCATAATCACCATCAAGAACGCTAGTTTACTCGATTTATAATAATAAGGAAACAAATTGAAATGAGAAAAAGTTAATGCGCTCCTATAATGATATGATAAAGAGCACGTCGGATGAGCGTTGTACCGTAATGAAATGACGAATGATAACTCGAGTAATTATTTGATTGGAAAAAACGCGAAGAAATCTGATAGTTATCAACTAACTAGCGGTAACGTCGCTTCAACTTTTTAAAGCAAAAAAATTTTAATATGAGTAAGTGCAAGTAGAAAACCAATCATAATGTAGTGATTTTTTTTATTCGGCTGAAAAGTATATCTCGAACTGCATAATGTTTTCGGAAAAAACAAAGGAAATTTCGAATCTTAAGCTCTGAAAATTTAGCAACCTCTGTTTTTCATAAAAACCGTATTACGTAGTGCTAATTTAAATATTCCTGGGCGCTGCTCGAAGAGAATATCAGAGATAATTATATTGGAGATATTTTTTCCATGACGTGTTCGGAATGTAATTACAGCGAGGAGATTCCCTGAATATTTTTTACGTATTAAGATGCGCCACGCTCTGTTATTATATTTCTGCATTAACATTTTCTTTACAAAGGGATGAAGGATTCCGCTCGACTGAAGATGATGCAACAACGTCGGCTGCTTCATTTTCAGATAGATTTATACCCTCCTCTGAGCTTTCGGATAATAGGGCGGAATTCTGATCTCTTAATTATTGCGATTGCGCACTGAGAGAAATGTTGGTAATAGTAATTAATAAATATAGTATTATATATTAAATTAGTAATTTACTTATAACACAAAGCAACTATTTAAAAAAACTCCCGTTAATGTTGAGTAGTGTGGCTAAGGAAATTTGTGAATTTGTAAGGAACTCAACATGTATTTCTTTAACTGTTAATTTTTATATTTTAACTGTTAATCTGTAAGCATTCCAATACTTAGTCTTTTAATCTTCTATATATATATATATATATAATTGCAATCCACTAACTGGCTGACTGACTGATTAATAATCACGAAATCTCCAAACTGGCTGAACCGAATGACTTCAAATTTCCAATATAGGTTTATATCATCTTTTTTGCTTACAATCATTGGTATCTTCACCTTTCTTCTTCTGTACAGCAAAACTTGATTGTCTAATAACGTAGTACTCTCATTTTGTTTTCTATTTCCGCTTATTCCATTACCTATCACTTCACCGTTCACTTTTAGTTCGTTTTTCAAAATGCGACCCTCATCTTTTTTCCCCTGTACTCTTCAACTAGCTCACCCCTTCTAAATTTTCTAGTTTTTCCATTGGGTAAAGTACTGTTTTATAAAATTGTCTCAAAATCCTGCATGGCGTCACTGTCCGTATTGTCATTTATTACGCCTAAATGTATTTGAATTTCTTGAAACTGGTCAAATAAACCTCGTATTTTGTTTAGTCGTGTTTTAATATCTATTACTGTCAACTGATCTTGATTAACAAATTAGCCGAATCTGGTCAGTCGACCTTTAATATGTGTGCTGATTAGTAATTTTAAAGGATCCATACTTTTGTACGAAAATTCAAATCATTTTGAAATATTATTAATATGGAAGACAATTATGTAAAAAAAAATTCTTTTTCATTTAGTTTTAATAAATGCTGTATTTCGAAGTTAACATCACAACACAAGTTATGATAGTAATTTAAACTTAGCTACTACCCCCTTTTATAAATTTCATTTACTTCAAACCTGTTCAAACAATGCATATATCTCCAATTTCTTCTTATAACTTCAGCTATTTCCCATTATTTTCATGTATTTCTCCTAATTACTACGATTAAAAAGTTATGCAATTCTAACCTATTCGAAGAACGGGTACGTCTGCTAGTAATTAATAAATATTATGTGGACATTGGTTTACTTATGTCCATCCGCTATGTATGTAATCAATGTGTAATTGACGACCAGTTGATTCTTATGTTGTAGCAACTAGCAATAATTTTATCAAGATTGCAAGACATCTAATGGAAATGTAAAATACGCATAATTTACATAATATGTAGGTCTATAAATTATTTGCAGTCAATAACATTACGTTGATATTACATATATGAGGTGTGCACGAACGCATGTTGCAATGACTCGTCAAAATATTTAAAGTACTTAAATGCTTTACATGCTGTTTATGTCTATGTTTATACATTTATGAGTACATTTATATAGATAAATTAATTCTACAGAGGATTTTTCTTGTTGATTGAACCATAGCACCCCTTTTAGCAATTTGAGAACAAATGCAAATGGCTATGGTTCATTTGTGATTGTTATGAATTATTCTCTCGCGTATCATAGTACATACATGTATAATATATAAGTACAGGGTGAGCGAAATTGAATGAGGTATAAAAAAACGCGCTCTCCTTTGTTGATCTAAGAGACGGTAAATTGCCGACAAAGAATCGGCATTTTTTATGCCTCACTCATTTTCGCTCACGTAGTAAATTAGATACTACAGTTAATATATTGAAACTTACTTACATTATTTTAAAAGTGTTGTACTTAATTACTTTGATTTTTGCTCACAGAAAATTCGAAGTTGTAAGTTTTAGACAACAAATATTACGTGGATTTATGCTGTAAAATTTCATACAGATAATTCGATTTCATTTAGTGGTAAGACACAGCGATTTCTTTCTTAATTTTTAATTTTTAGTTTTGTAGTAAAATAAATAGTTGGAAGAAGGCCGTACCAAACCGAATGAGTTTTAGAAAGGATACTCCGAATTAAATTAGAAAAAACGAATTATTAAATAAACCGACTGGGTTTGGAAGCTTCTAAGGCTATAATTATCAAAATAAATAGTTGTATGTACTTATGTAATAGCGTGGAAGCTCTACTTGTTAGTGGCTTCACGCGAAAAGTAGTAAGTAATTTTACATTATTGAGGTGAGTCTACCTTCACTGCTGATCTGGCGAACGTGGGAGAAGCACGTTTGGAATTTGGTATCGTTCTGGAAGGAACTAATTTTGCAGTAAATATTGATTCGAGATAAGTGACACCCGTAAAATGTCATACAGAGTCTATTAAGACGAGCCTGTCGCCTATTCAAAACGGCCGAGCCGAACGGGGTTTCATCAAAAATTTGATGCTATCATCTCACCAAAATGAAAATTCTAAATGAAACTGCACCTTCCTGTGAAGATTATTTCCGTCCGCGTTCTGAAATCCAGAATTTAATCTCACCAGATATTCTAATCATCAAATGATCATAGTAATAAAATACATGTTAGATATTATAATAATTATATTAAATTTGGGATACTATCGAATTTCTGTGCCGATACCGTTTTGCTAGTCGGTCTTGGGTTGCCGAAAGGTTCTGAACTTTTTAGGGTATTTTGAGATATTCAATATATATATATATACTATATACTTTATATTGTATACGTTGTATAATAAAAACGTATCCATCCTTAATTGAAAAAGAATTGTGACGAACGGCGTTCGTTACCGCTGTCTAAAGTGATAATAGAAAAAGAAAAACTTTTATATTTTCTTCCACCTTGGACAAGTCGAAAAGAAAATCCGGAGATCAAAGGCAGAAATCAGTCATTAAGTACGCCAGAGGGATAATCGGCAAATTCAAATTAAAGCCGCCAAGTAAGGTCGACTGCACCAAAAAGTCAACTATTCAAGTTAAGAGTAATTACGAGCATAGCAATACCTCAACGGTTATAAATGAGGAGGCATAATTTACAGGCTTGCAGTTGTATCTGGAGTTATTTAATATACCTCAAAATGTATTGCGAGCAAATATTTCGCCTCTATACATTTCGTCCTCAGCGCGCCCGACTTTCCAAAGAAAGGAAAACTTAGTTCTTGGGTTTAAACTTCTACTTTTACAAAAATGAGAAAAGCTAAATTCCCTTTACCGCCCTCCCTCTGCACTTTATATTATTAGCATTAAATTACAGGCGCAACTCCAAGACAGAACGTTTTTCCCTAGACGCGGTCTTTATATTAAGTGCTTCACCAAAAATTTGTTCGGAACACAAACGCACAAGAAATTGAAGAAAAGATAAATAAACGAACGAAAATATAAGTTGTGTTTAAGAAACTTTCAGAGCGTACATTTGCAATCATTGGGAAGTTATAATGAGGAGAATGAATAAAAAAAAAGAAATAGAAAAGGCGAAAAGTTGTTTTAATGAAATATGTCGGTAAGCGCAATCAATTCCGGAGACTGCGGCACATAAAAATCTTTGGGAGATAGCGATTCCTAAGCCGAAAAGTCTTTAACGAAATTAAAACTTTTCTAAAAGTGTTCAGCGCCATAAAGGTGGGGAACATTTATTTAATGAAAAATCCGGCAATTCGAGCATAAAACAACAGAGTGAATGGAATTAAAGCGGAGGGACATCAAATGCTTGCTCGCTAAGTTGTTTCTTTGCATTTACTGCCGTAATAGAATAAATGATTTCTGGGGAATTATTTTGTCGGCTGCTCTCTCTCTCTCCACTGGTCTCGTCTCATTCACATTACTTTACGCTCTCACCTGTTTCTTCACACATTCTTCTCCAGTCTTTTTTCGTGGGTTACTTTCTTTCTCTTCGCCAACTTTTCTCTTCGTTAACTTTTCTCTTCGTTAACTTTTCTCTTCCTTAACTTTTCTCTTCCTTAACTTTTCTCTTCGTTAACTTTTTTCTTCGTTAACTTTTCTCTTTGCTAACGTTTCTCTTCACTGTTCTACCTTTCCATCATCTGTTCTCTGCATAATCCTACCTCTTCATCATTCTTCCTCATCGCTCTCTTTTCTTTTCGCAGTTTTTCAGCTTCACTACATCTTCCTCTTCTTCCTCTTTACTCTTCGAATATATCTTTCTTTCTACATTCGTCGTCTCTTACTGCCTTCATCCCTTATTTTAAAGATATTCTGTCATCAAGTTATCATTTCTTTACAAACAAGATGTGAAATGAATGAAAATTTTTTTTCTTAGAGGTGGGGATGTTAAAAATCAGAGGTACTCTTCTCAGTTTGTTTTTTTTCATGGATGTACAGTAAAAGTTATTGTCCTTAACAAGTTCTTGGAATGGATGAAAAAATTCAGGAAATTCTTATTAAGATCTTCAAGAACATCTCGAATTTTCCACAATTTGTCGTCCTGACGCTTGCTGATGTTGTTGGTAAAATGATGGTATTTAAATGGATTAACGAAACGACGAGTCATATGTTTTGTAAAAAAATCCCAAGAATTCATACTATCTGTGCACCAATAATCCACACTGTTGTGTATTTTTCTATGTGGCATTAGCATAATTAGCACAAAGAAAGAATATATTTCGTTTTTAGTAATATTAACCCATCGTTTTCCTTTTGGTTTTCGAGGACAACCCTGACTATCTAAATATATGGGATAGCAGATTGTCAGAACTTACAAACAAGGACAAGGAAGAAGATCTGAGAAGATTGTTCAGAAGATCTGTGGACACCCTGTATACCTATTTGGACATACATACTGTCACGTATATTTTTATATTTAGTGCTATAACAACAACACGTTTTCTTTATAAGACTTTTCCATAGCAACGTCACTCACGACTAAGAATTTTTTTATAAATAAATGCAATAACGTTTATTGTCAAAAACCGATTGTCAAAATAAAGGATTACTTGATAGTTAATCCAACAACAATGTTTAAAACTATAACAGGTATATATGTATAATATTAATGTACCTACTACATATACGCATATACATGAATTCACCTTTTATTTCCTGCTAAGCGGGATTAGTAGTGTAATAGTTTGAGGTAAACTCGGCCCAGTAACGCACAGCAGACGCCGAGTGCAATAGAACGGAATGTTTCGCGGACGTCTGGTGGTTCCATAAAACAAGCATTGCTCACCACTGGTAGTTAAACGTGAGGCAAAAGTTAAATTTGAGGTTGGGACGGCAGACGGTAAAGGGACCGCAATGGCGGCCACACGCCGGCGGTGGTCCTGTGCGGAAGATATGTTGTACTCTTTCGGCACATACACTTATTTATGCTCTTCCTAGGCCCAGGTCCAGATGTCGGTCGTTCTGTAAAATATTTTTTGTTGTTTTTCTGTTCTGTAAAATATTTTTTGTTGTTTTTCTGTTCTGTAAAATATTTTTTGTTGTTTTTCTGTTCTGTAA
>JAWQRP010003738.1:0-12877 GCA_033557875.1 Quadriops clusia
GAGATTTTCCTTGAAAATGATATGCAAAGGATTTTCGTAAGATCATTTTTCTCGGAGTTACACAGTTTTGAAAATGACCGAAATATTTGCTCGCTCGTAGGTGTTCCTTTAATTTTGGACACCAGTTTAGTAAGTATGATTTTCATTTCATTTTCATTATCTTACCCTTACGGTTAAGGCTATGAACGAAGAATATTTGACAATCATCGCGTTATTTTTGCACAAATATCAAAGTATTTGGTACTAAATGAAACGTTAAGTGCAGAACTACAATGTGACGAGGTCTATTTTTTTTTAAATAAGATCGTGTCGCAATGTGTCATTTGGTACCAAATACTTTGATATTTATACAAAAATAACGTGCTGATCGTTCGAAAGAAATTTGCATACATACCCATCAAAAAGTTTTCGTTCGCAGCATTAAACATCAAATTGGGGAAATACACAAACTATTTCAAATTTTCCCATTTGAGAGTGTCCTCGCACTTTCTGCAAACGATAAGTAAATTGTTTTGTACAAAATAGCGACCAAGAAATTGATAAGATCGAAACCATATTGGGAAAAAATTGTGAAAATGTCACTCACCCATCTTACAAACGTTGAACATGTTCACTAATTATTCCGGAAGATTGTATATACAAAATATCTAGTTGAACTAAACCAAAACCAACAAAATATCCAAAACTATGGGTAAGTACGTTTACTCACTTTAAAATCCTATTGACAACTGTCACTGTCAAACTGTCACAACACAATGGCTCCAGATGTGCCAGCGCCAGCGTCAGCGCCCTCCCCCGACTGAGTTCTCAATTACGTTCACTTCCAAAAGTTTATGTATCCATAGTTTCAGATAATTTGTTATTTTTTGTTTATCTTCATATAGATATTTTTCCTCTACATTCATTCACTATTTTATATTTGAAATGCGAATGTAAAACGAGAAAACGACAGAATGGAAAAAAATAAATTATAGTAAGTGTATTCATGAAATTGGCAATTTTTAAGATCTGGAAGTGACACTTTATGTTCCAGGTAGGAAACTTTATAATCTTAAGTTATAACTATACCAATAGGAATTGCATGTTTTTAATTCTTGGTTTTGGAGTCCCTTTCTCTTTTTTATATAATTACATTATGTAGATGAAATGAAATGCATCATTTTAAATCCAAATAAAATTTTATTTCTAACACGTGTTTCGTTGTACAATGGTCAGCTTCTTCGGAGAAAAAATAATCTGTGAAATGCATTTTTAATTAACATTTGCCTCGTGTTTTATAGCATATATATATATATATGCACAAAAAAAATGACAAATCCCGAACTATCCTTGAAATGATACACATCCAAAAAAACATTGATCATGTAGTAAATGACCGCAGATATATTGATAAATTGAGTCGATTCTATCATGCATTAATCTAAAAATTTTCCTGTCCGCTGAATCATTTAAAATTTAAAATTGCAACCTTCCCGCCTGTACTCACTTCCTTCCAAAAACGTCAGTTGGTAGCTTTTCGTTTGGTTTCTTAGTGTTAAATACGTCAATCTTGCATAATCATCTAAATTTTCATAAATCATTGTTAATCTTTTTTAATTAAACCAATCCTGACAAAATGTAGTCGCGAACGAGTCCCGAATCAAGGGCTTTAACCTGTTTTCTTAGTTTGTAATTGAATTTTTAGGATATAATGTAAATGTAAGTACATAACCTAACCTCCCTATAAAACACGAGGCAAATGTTAATTAAAAATACATTTCACAGATTAATTTTTCTCCGAAGAAGCTGACCAATGTACAGCGAAACACGTGTTCATTTCATCTACATATTGTAATTATATAAAAGAGAGAAAGGGACTCCAAAACCAAGAATTAAAAACATGCAATTTCTAAATTAGAAGTCCAAGAATTTTAAGTGCTCCTTTTGTTGGCTACAGTGGAAGGTTTGACGGATATAATTTACAAAGCGATTCTTGAAGAGATACGTAAAACGATTAATTTTCGAATGTTTGCTTTGCACAAAAAGTACTGTTTGTTGCGTATTGATATATTAGAACACAGGTACATTATAAAGAACGAATGTAAGCAGGGCCTTTTTGTCTATACTTGTATGCCTACTCTCACAATACCTTCGTTATATACATTTAATCCGTAGACGGCTGTACGAAAGAATATCCCCGCTTTCTTCTAATTTCCCCCCAAAAATCCCAGAGCTCAAATTTAATTAACAAGCTCTTTATACCAGCGCGTAACCGTAAAATAATAGTTTTCGAGAAAATATAATCCCGCCCGTCGTAATACGTTATCGCCCCTTAGGGACCGGCCCCTTATAGCCTTTAAAAACGCTTAACCGGCATGCACTGCGGACAAGGTGAGCGCAGAGGAATACATCACTCTAAAATATGAAGTATGTGAGGCAAGGTAGTAAGAATGTCGTGTGTAGAGAAGTAGAAAGAAGATGGAACAGCCTAGAGATGATATCGAACTTCCATTTCTTTCCTCTTGTGGGACTGGGGGCGAGGGCGGCGCGGGGGCGGCGGGGACGGCGCTAGACATGTAGGATACAAAATGAAATTCCCCCTGCTCGATGCATATCCACGCGAACACAAAATTGAAGTCCATAGGGGTGGGTTGAACGGGGACACAAAGCTCCTGACGACAAAAAGGATAGATGGAAACAAATTTATAATAGTCTGAAAAGAAAAATATAGATAGAAAACTTCAATTTTTCATCGCTCGCCCGCCTGCTCGCGTATACCATACACTACGGGCGACTACTACCGCTCAATTGAAACTCGTTTCTGAGGAATACCGAAAATGTGTCCTATATATAAACTTTTATCTTAAATTTCACTGCTATAAATTCCGGGCATTTTATACACAACTCCTAAACCGCAATATCAATATTCTGACAACAGATATTTCTTGCGGCTTCGAATTTTCCGAATTCTCTATGCTCTATCTACATACTCTATGCCCCCTCTCTTTCCAGGCAATGCGGAATTGGCAGTCACGAATCCATACAATGTGCCTTATTGTACATATTTTTTTATACACTTTTTGCCAGAGGGCCTTTTAGACGAAATTTTCACAAGTTTTTAATGTTGACACTGCGTACTATGTACTAGTTTACAAACATACAAGTATACAAACGTACAAGTATTCAAACGTACAAGTATTCAAACGTACAAGTATACAAACGTACGAGTGTACAAACATCTGACAAACTTTATTCTTATCAACTTTATTTTATATCTGTACGAACTAATATTTTTTTAATCCTTACACACAAACAACATCCACAGCGAAACTGCATGGACTAGAATGGGTTAATGCGTACGTGTACAAATGCGCCCAAAACTATTTTAAATAACAATCAAGTTCGAGTGCCAATCCGTTCGCAAATCTTCCAGAGTTCGTTGCCGGTGAGGGCCCAATTTGCATGCGGAACCCTTCGGTTGTTTGCTAGATAATTGTGATGTTAATGCGGGCCAGAATTTGCTCCGCGTGCATGTACAACACAGCTTACCTTTATGCAAACTAGCTGCAGTTGACGTCTGACAATCTTGACAGACATAGTTAGCTACCCCAAAGCTATTCAACCCTTCGTGTGCGACCCAGCCAGGTAAAAATCGCATGCAAATATTTTTAATATGTAAAGTAACGGAGTAAGTACGGGTGAAGCCTATATAGTCTAGTAGTGGTAATAAATTGGTCTGCATTTTATACACTTGGAATTGGGGAAGCAGGCCCTAAAACCACCGCTATAAGCAATTCAGACAAAAATATTTAATAACATATTAAACAAATAAGAAATATTTGCCACACTACTTAATGCCCGTGAAAAATTACGGAAAACCATGCACACATATATTTACTACTTTGTACACGTATAATTATTGCCATGTGCACATATACATCTGACCATGTACACGTGTAAATATTACCATGAACACATATACATTTTACTATATACAGGGTGTTTCACCTAAAGTGAACCACTGAAATTGTGGCGTTATTAACAAAAATACAATTTCCAAAATTTGAGGATTTACTCTACGCATAAAGGGCTACAAAAAACTCACATAAAATTTTTATCTAACTCTCCTACTTTTCGCGCATGCGCACATCAAACTGTAAAAACATAATCATGATAAATTTTTTTTTAATATTTTTTTTCCGCTGCTCATTCTGCGTACATCGATGTAAATATTGTTTCCAAATATTGACGCATGCGCACACAGTGGTTATTTAAAAAATGTTTTTTTTAAATAACTGTAACACCTTTATTTAATAAGTTAAAAAAATTTTATTTTTTAGTATCTATTCAGTTCATGAAATACTTCAAAACTTTCCAATAATTTTTTTTCTATGACGTACAGTTTTCGCGCAAGCGCACATCACACTTGAAAAAACACCATTACTATTGGTTTTTTTTAAGGAATTGTGGTTCCCCTGGGTTTTTCGCGTACAACGATATCCATATTGTTATGGAAAATCTTAATTAATTCACTAATTTATGCATTTAATTGAATGCAAAGTCAAAATTTTTCTGGTCGACTGGACGAGGTTTTGTATGTATCTAATAGGAGCAAAAGGCGTTTAAACTGGTTCTAGTTTGGCATTTCACGGCATTTACGATTTTACTAATTTTTTTTTCTCGTTTATTTAACGTCGGCCTATTTCCGCATCAGAAGCCAATCACCGACGCCAGAGATTAGGACCACAACTTCTGGGAATTTAGCCAATGCCAGGATTTACACCTGGTCATTGTGTTCTTTAACGTGCGCGTGGATTATACCTATACAATTTATGACCTATTCAGAGTGTCAGACCAGGATGCCTGTCAATTGAATGAAACTATTCCATTTTATTAATATTGTACTAAATTGCGTTTCCTCTATGTACCCTCACTAATATAAAGTACCCTAATTGAGATGTGTGTAACAAATACTTGCAATGTAGGCTTTAACGACTTTTTATCTTCTTATCGTCTTATTGATTGATCGCTAGTCAATATATGAATATAAATTGTGGTCAAGTCTGTATGCGGAACAATTCATTACAAGTGCAACACTTTTTAATAATAAACTTATCTATTTGTGAGACACTTGACAGGCATCCTGGTCTGACACTCTGAATAGGTCATAAATTAGTAAAACTCGTAAATGCCGTGAAATGCCACACTAGAACTAGTTTAAACACCTTTTGCTTCTATTAGATACATACAGAACCTCGTCCAGCCGACCAGAGTAACTTTGGCTTTGCATTTAATTAAATGCATAAATTAGTGAGTTAATTAAGATTTTTCATAACAATATGGGTATCGTTGTACGCGGAAAACCCAGGGGAACCACAATTCCTTAAAAAAATCAATAGTAATGGTGTTTTTTCAAGTGTGATGTGCGCTTGCGCAAAAACTGTACATCATAGAAAAAAAGTTATTGGAAAGTTTTAAAGTATTTCATGAACTGAATAGATACTACTAAAAAAAATCATTATTTTAACTTATTAAATAAAGGTGTTACAGTTATTTAAAAAAAAACATTTTTTAAATAACCACTGTGTGCGCATGCGTCAATATTTGGAAACAATATATACATCGATGTACGCAGAATGAGAAGCGGAAAAAGAATATCAAAAAAAATTATCATGATTATGTTTTTACAGTTTGATGTGCGCATGCGCGAAAAGTAAAAGAGTTAGATAAAAATTTTATTTGAGTTTTTTGTAGTCCTTTATGCGTAGAGTAAATCCTCAAATTTTGGAAATTGTATCTTTGTTAATAACGCCACAATTTCAGTGGTTCACTTTATGTGAAACACCCTGTATATACATTTAATCTTACGATTTCGACATATAGATGATATCGTATTCACTAAAAATTTATGCAACAGTAACGTAAGCACATAGTAGCGAACAGAAGAACATAATAGTAGTAGGGATATTTTTATATTTTTTTAATTTGAAATTGATTTAATTTGAAATGTAGTAGTCTACAATACTAGCAAGTATCTTATAATTTATATACAAATATACTATTTTAGAATTTAATATTAGTTTCATTTCTTAGTTTTAATAATTATAAAATTTTAATTCACTTTTCGAAAATTCGCCAAATTGCCTCTAAAGTTCCAAAATGCTATACTTTAACTAACTTATTGTATAATTTACACGTTTGGCACCTATTTAGGCCGCAGTAGGGCTCTAAGACACCTAATTCATTCCTTCCAAAATTGACAGTTGCTTTTTAATTTATCGATACAAGTAGTTAAATTCTCCCTTAGAAAACTCATGATGTTTTTTAAAATGCGATTTTTTCATAGTGACGCAACCATCAACACACGCTCACCATAGAAATCACATTAATTAATTATGTTTGTTCATTCTACCCACCTCGATCCATTCTTGTCCAGCTGACAATGAGTATAGTAAGCGTTTAAGTTGGTTTTGGCATAAGGATATGCTCATCTTATTTATGTTAAGCATTAACCAGTCTACATATCTGTGTGGGGGCAATGAGTGTCTGTTGCATGTTGCAGATGGTATCGGTGGTGTTCCTCCGCAGCTCGCGTCCCAGCTAATAGCTTCTAATAACGCGGCCATAAAAACCAACTGGAGGAAAACTCGAAAAGTTAACGGAGCGGAAGTCGGGTTTGCCAACCGCAATTTGCATGTTGCACATGATATGTTCGGCACAAAATACGGCCCATAATCGTTTTGAATTATGTAAAAGGGATATTAAGTTTAAATTGTCCAAATTTAATCATGTGCCAAGTGCGAATTCGGCGCCCGGATTTGCTAAGCGAAAAGCATATTTCTCTGTGTGCCTCGAAAATTGGGCTGTTAGCTTAACAGTTTTCCATTTTCTGGGCGCTTGATAAATTGCGCTTGTTTGCGGCTCTTGCAGTTGACTCCTGTTGGTTTGATTTCTTTTATTGATGCTTGCGGCGCCGGTGGTAGGTGTGTAGGAAATCGCTTCTACGAAAACAGAATCTCCGACGTTTTAGGAATAATACATGCCTACAAGATTACAGAAACTTTATAAATCTACGATTTACTGTTTCGCATTATTTCTTCTATAATAATCTTTGTAAGATAATATTATGACTTATTCTTCGTTACTTAATTACAACATATAACTAGTTTTTAAAAGGTATGTTGTCTTGTTAATTAAAAATCACGGAATGGAATGCTTGTGTCGGGATATACAAAAAGTTCGCACGTTTATACAAAATAATGATATAATTAACATGCTTGTAATTGAAACACACTGCACAACCAAATGCTACTTTAAAATACATACCAGGGTACAATGCATATCAAGCAGAATTTCTAGACGTTGTTTTTTAAACAAATGTACTGGCTAGTTAGGCGCCGTCCATAAATGATGTCACGGGTAGAAGGGGAGGGAGGGGGTACAAAAATTTGTGACATTTTGTGACAAGAGGGGGGAGGGGGTTCGAAAATCTGTGACGTTCACATTTTTCTTAAATTTAAGACCGAAAGGTTTCATTACATCACAGAAAAATGATGGAATAACAAAGAAAATAGAAACAAATTATATTGTATAGTGTGTTTTCTTGGGACATACGATCAAAAAATTAAAAATGTTTGACCACATATCCCAATGTAAATAAAAGAAAATTGTAAATGAAATAATGATACATTTGAAACAAATTACCT
The DNA here is from genome assembly GCA_033557875.1 of Quadriops clusia. Lineage (NCBI taxonomy): Eukaryota > Metazoa > Arthropoda > Insecta > Coleoptera > Hydrophilidae > Quadriops > Quadriops clusia. The sequence continues at coordinate 7,686 of JAWQRP010003738.1, forward strand.
CGAGGACGATTTTATTATGAAGAATTAGAGAACTAACAAAAGAAAAAAATTAATTTAAAATAATATTTAAAAAGTAAGGTGTATACTCAGAGGAAACCTAAATCCAGAAGGTGAAACGTTAGTAAAATGAAATACGTAAATGGTAGTTGGAAGATGAATGTTTTGATTTAGTAGGCTTGAGAAACCCAAGAAAAAGATAAGAAAAGAGGTAAAAATACAGACATGGTCAGGAGTTTGAAAGAAAAATGAAAACAATAATTAAATAATGAAAATTAACTAAAAGCTTATAAAATTTCCCAAAATGACTAATTCTCAAGAAAGTATACAAGTAATATAGTAAAGGTGACGTGACAGGGGGTAGGGAGGTGGGGGGGTCAATACTTTTGTGACAATTCGTGACAAGGGGGAGGGTGGGGGTCAAAAATTGCCAAAATTTCCGTGACATCATTTATGGACAGCCCCTTAGTCGCAACTTCGAACTAATATTGCACAACAAACTTCTATAGCAAACTATATTGTTAGAAGTAATGGCTTCTTATTTTATTTTCTCCTTGAATTTGAAAGTAATAACAAAAACTACACTTTGAATTGAAACACGTCACATCAATTTTAATCAATATATATTTTTTCATTTAATAAAATAGTAAACCAACAAACCAGTCAGTACATACCTACAGATTAAGCAATTTGCAATGTTTTTCGACCTTTAGAACCTAATTACAAATAAGAGCTAAGCAAAACGCAGCCCACTTCACCACGCTAGCAAAATAGTGTAATGTTCTCTTCAGACGAAGCGTGTGATCTATAACCTGAACGCCGGAATCGTGATACACAAAATAATTTGAAAACAATGTACCGTATAATTCAAATCGTTATCGCGGGCGCCCGTAAATTTGGTGATGATTTAGGGCTAATACATTCATTCTGTGTCGTGGATACACGAACCGCAGGCTACCCCTATCCCTGCAGCACTCTCTGGTGGTAAATTGGAACACGAAATTCAAACGCCTGAGGAATCGTTCGTAATTTTATGCAAAACAATATAAACGAGCCAATGATCTGTTTTCAAACGAAAATCTAAAAATGTGTGTTTCGTTGGTAGGTTCATTATCACCTAAGAATGACGAGCACTTTATAGTAACATAGACATTTCTTTATTTACCAAATTAATTTATTACTTTCTCAAAAATAATTACACTATGCAAGACAAAAATTAATATTGGAGATTATTTAGCTGATTTAGATTAATTTTGATGTCCTGAATCCAAATATGTCATTGGTTTTGCTGAATCAGGTCAACTTTGTAAGCTATAGTGACATCTTCATTTTTTACGTTTTTCTGTAGGTACAGATGAGTAGTTTTGTTTTTATGGGATGTTTTATTGTTTTGCATTTCCGAAAATAACTCTATTGTTAAACATTCTAGGCTTTTTACATAAAATTTTTTTTTCGGATAAGTTATGTCAAGATAATGTTATAGACTTATTCGAATTATCGAATTATCATAAATCATAAATAAAAACCTAGACTATTTCAAAAAATGCTACTTTGTGTTATTGTAGCATTTAGAATTGGTTAATTACCATTGCAAAAGGAGCGTTTTCAGATTTTGAATAGGAACAGTTCAAGCGTAGACCAACATGTGAAGTCCTCTAGCGAAGTCTCCACTCTCCATGCCGCATGCACAAACGTGTTATTGCACTGCATTGCCGCAATAGATTGATATTTGCTAAACCGAAATGTCAATACAGGCCACTAATTCAATTAAACCCGACTAGAGAAAGGTAGTAATTGTGGTTCACGCTGAACAAATAAACGAGTTATTTGTTGATGTTCCCGTTGATGGACAGCCAACAGGAGGTTTTTCGGAGACTGACGTGGCGTAATTCGCTTGCATGTCTTCTTGCTGAGGTTCCCAATTAATAATTATTGAACTTCCAGTGCGGGCATCCGAATTCACGTTAAAGAGCAAACAGTTGTCAAATCCATCACAATAACGTACGGGGCCCCACGTAAGCAATCAAATTACGGTTATAAATATTAAAAGGAGTGAGCGGCTATAAACGTAGAGGGTGATGTTAATAACGCTGAGCATGGAGCTGTTTATTTAGCATTTCTAAGTCGGGTTAACCCAGAGAGAAAGAGCGAGCCGCAACTATGTAAGAAAATAACGCGGTGTAAAATGAGTATGTAGCGCAAGAATTTCCCATATAACCCTCTCGAATTGCATCAAATATTATATGTAAATGAAATATATTAAATTTCCGGAGTAGTTTTCCAGCAGCGCGCGTTCCGCGACAGCAACTCGTGTTAAAGAAAATAAAACTCTTCGTCGGCGTCCCACCCCCCGTTTCCAAATATATAATATTCGGAGGGATGATAGGGGCCTCTATTACTACGGTGTACGAGAGAAAGTAGACAATTTCGGAGGTGGTTGGCGAATTTCCATAGTCTACTTCTTATAAGGCGACTCGGAATGCGAAAAGCACTAAAACGTAATACGCCAAGGACAATAACTGGTGCACCTAACGGATATGAACACATAAACGGGAAAATAACCTCTTGCATGCGACGACTGGATATTCAAATTCCTCCTTCTGTTTTTCCGCATGCATATGTGACTACTACAAAGGATCTATTCTGTACCACACTTAGTACTTTCATATATATGTACTTGCGTAAAGCTTTTTTGCTTGATAATAAAATGTGATATTTCATTCAAGATGTAGAGCAGGTTTAGTACATGCAATTAGCGGCCCAGGACAGCCTTTTCAGCAGCCAGCAGAAAATCGTCCGTAATGTAATTATATTAAAAATTTCATTCCGAAGCAAAAGTTAAACATGAGGAATTTTCATCATAACTGGCTCCCCTTTGATCCGATAAAAGGTGCAGACAAATGTGAAAATACGTTTTAGAAATTTTTACGATACTATAATATCGTTAGGAGGAAGGTTGGTGTTTTGGTAGTCGGGTCACGATCGCAGAAACTTGAAGGCGATGCGACAATTTCATACTCAGAGGCATGAAGGCGAGGGCATTATTTTATTAGTCGTAGGTAGATTCCGCGAATTCCTGAGCCATCGCGAATGTTACGTCTCGCTCTTTGTTAGGCTCATCATTCCCATCTCACACACGTCCGCGGAAAATCTTATTATTAATCTTTCCAGTCGGTAAGCACGCCTGCTCGCAATCCAGTTGTTACCATCTTTGTGCCGGCGGTTTTGCTCTCGAGAACGCAAATATTGCTCAAATATTGTACTCCGCATACATATCCCTCGTAATTTGCCGGATTGCTTTTCGAAAAATCACAACCCGAGCAACGACTCCACTTCGGTGAAATGTGCATCACCCTTGATATATGCGAGCTTCGCCCTAATTGGCATGTGAAAAACTTCCTCTGAGGCACAATGGACGGATTTTTCTGCACCGCCAAGAGCTTTCTGCGAAAATTCTGAACTTTATTAAGAGGTGTACTTGGATAAGATCGTATGTGGTTGTTGCAAGAATGTAGTGTATCGAATTTAGTATACAGAATTTAGAAGGTATATAGAATTTAATATATTGAATGTAATACATCGAATGTAATATATGAAATGTAATATATGGAATATAGTATATCGAATATACGAGTATATTACGTATAATAGTATAGTATACTGAAAAACAATGATATTCCCGCAATTTACTCTTTTATCAGTTTTTATTCAAGCATTGCTTTAGAACGTACAGAACTTGTGTACCTACCCACGTTAAAATTTAATTTCGGTTTTCGTTATATCTCTACGTAATTCAGCGAACACCGCATCGTTCCCGGAATAAATTAAAAAAGGAATATAGGAAAGAAAAATGATATAGTGTGTGCCGAATAAATTTGTCATATGTTTCAACAGCTCCGTGCGTTATTAAAAGTAATATTTCGTACATCTGTAGGAGAATACAATTCAGGCGAGCAGAAGTTTCGACATACGACTTCAATTCCAGAACACATATCTCGAGCGGTGGCAACATTGGAAGGAATTCTCGAGAAGCACTTTGGGCGAATTGTAGACGGACAAAGATGAGACGCGAATAGGAAGCTCTAGCTTGGCAACTTCCAGTTTTCATGAATTTAAATTCAATTTTCTTGTCCCGTTTCCAGCAGGAGCGGAGGCAGGCAGAGCGAGGGCTGCCAATACATCATCTCTTGTTTTGCCCCTGGCGCACACATCAGTTGCACACCTTCCATACTGAATTACAAAGTACAAAATATAAGTTTGATCTTGCACATACGGGATCTTAGCAATTATTTACGGTAATAACAATTTTAATCAATTTAATAATAAATAATTTGTAATAATAGTAAGAATAACAAGAAGAAAGATCATAACTAATATGATTTAAAATTTCGTATTAAGTGCCTCTAACATGTTCAGACCTAGCTTAATATTTACATCGAATTTAAATTTAACGCCGAACGAGTTTCAAATAAATATGTGGCTGAGAATTTCCACATTCGATTGTGCACTCTGCAGGAAAAACCCGACATGGAAATCGCATTCATACCGTTTTCTACCTGGAGCCTGCTTGCGATCAAGCGGGCTGGGCCAAGAAGGGGTGCTACCCCCGGGGTAGCTCACAACAACGTTTGCCGGAATGTCAAGTGTCAACCGCAGCTTTTAGAATAGAGTGTTTAAGGTTCTACTTAAAAACTTTTCTAATGCTAAAACGAGAACTATTACGGCTAATATTAGGGACCGATCGTGTATCCAGCTACTTAATGGGCTGATATCTCAATGGTGTAATCAGAAACGAAAACAAGGAGAAAGGACAACGTGGAAAAAATGTGTATATTCCACTCTTATTATAGCCATTTATTTCCGTGGGTTGTAATCGTGTTAATACACAGGAACCTAACAGAAGGTTCGCATGTCTGCCGGTCATTAATAAGTATTGAAACATTTATATTATTTTTACGTAATATAAATATTGGGTTTACGAAACTGGATAAAAACTTAAGTTGGTGGAGATTTATTAGTTTTGGAAGCGTCGTTAATAAATAATATTCGGGACATGTTGACGTAATATATGTAGGTATACAATAAACTATAGGTTAGTGAACTGACTAAAAAAAGCATATATAAAAATTAGTTATTTTATAACTACATATTATGGTATAATTTTACTAATCGAACAAGTTGCCTTCAAATATTCA
>JAWQRP010003739.1:0-12877 GCA_033557875.1 Quadriops clusia
CATAAAAATCGGCCGTTTCTTTGTGGTATCTTCGTCGCCTCTCTGAGACGGTCGCCGGATTCCTATATTAATTTTCAATATTTTTTTTCTAACGAGTACTTATGTTGGGTAAAACTTCAGTTGAAAATTATCTGCGGTACTGGAGACACATTCTGTGTAGTGCATTAATGTTTTATTTGTAAATTAAGTTTAATTGTGTTTCAATCTGAAAATGGATAAAAACCAGTGGTACCAGTCATTCTACAAATCATTTATAAGAGCTTATCCACAAAAGTAAAAGCTTCCTACACAGTAAGAAGTGAATAAAATTTGGAATGATTTAAAGCCTAAGGAATTGTCCGAAGAAACGATTAAAAACATAAGAAAATGAACTTAAAGCAGCTAAGAATAAGGTATTTTTATTGCAATATTTTTGCGCAAAAGTAATAGAAAAGAATTCCATTTGATGCAGAATTTCAGATTCACGCTGCCGCTGTATGTACCTACATATATGTATATGTAACGTGACGTGACAAGGCAAAGGGGGGGGAGTCAATGTTAACGTGACGATTCGTGACAGAGGGGAGGGAGGAAGTCAAAAATTGTCAATATTTCCGTGACATCATTTATGGACAGCCCCTAAAGTGAATTAAAATAAAATATATTTTTTAATTTCTTGTGTTTTTTGGTTTTAAATAAAATTTAAATTTTCATTTAGTTTCTTTTAGTATATTTATTTATGATATTCGTGAAAATTTAAATTTAATTTAAGACCAAAAAACCCCAAAAAATTAAAAAATAAATGTTTTAAAAATTATTGGTCAAGAAATAGAATAAAATAAAATATGTTACAATTAAATTTAAATATGTGTAAAGTAATACCAAGAAAGGATACGGGGCACGACTGGAGAGGACGAGACGGGGCGGGACAAGACGAACGGGACAAGAGAAACTGAAAAGCAGTGTAGATGTAGTTAAGATGAAGAAAGTAAAATATGTAATCCACTCTCTCCATGTACACTCACCCCTTTTAAAAAGACCATTTATTCAAACTCCGTTCGAAGAACGGTCGGATTTGCTAGTATACATATATATGGTAAAGTTTTCCGGGACTATTGCAAACAATTACACCAACAGTCGGTATCATTGCATTATGCACAAAGATTGTATGCATTATTATTCTGACGCAATTTGGGCATTTAAAATTTAAAGGGACAACGATCTATTTCGGGAACTGACCTCAGGCTCGACACATCGTAACGTCCACTGCCAGATGCTGTTCTGGGAACTCAGAGAGGGTGACCATATGACCACACGTGAGAGTGAAGGGTTGCGCTAATCGAAGAAAGTGAGAATTGTGCAACCAGAAAGCTATTGGCCAGTGCTATATAATGGGGTGTTGCCCCGCTAAGGGGAGCTTCGTCATTGACGCTTTCTCAGAGGGCGAAGCTCTGTGCCATTTTATTGTACTTGTACTAGATGTTGTCTTGCACATTTGCTCGGTTTCTCCGCCTTGGCTGGACGATAAGAGAATATGCAAAGATCCCACCTTGTGCCAACATAACTGAATTTATTCTTCCCCTGATTGCGCTCCAATTCAACACTGGATAAGTCTTTGCCACTTCGCGTGCTGGTCATGTTCCGCGTCCTTTCTGTGTGAGTGACCATTGATTGCCTTGATTGGGTCTACTCAGGTTCCTAAAATACCTGCATTGTATGATAATTAGATCAGACAACTGAGTGCAATTAAATCCCGGTATTTTCTTTCACAGTGGGTTCCGCTGGGTTTATTAAGTTTACCGATCTGTTAATCCTTGCCGGGTTCCGCCGCATGACGGCGGATATAGAAGGATTGATTTAGTCCGTTCAATTTATGAGATCGAGCTGATAACGGAGAGAGAAGCGTGCCATAAAAGGTAGGTTTCTTTCTTTGAGTGACGCTCTATTAAGTCATCACAACAATTTATTAAGGTAGAATTCAGAGGGCCAAATGAGACTTACGCACATACTAAACATACATAAAATTCCCCAGCAAACTTATCAAAATACAGTGAAGTAAAATATTCCAAACAAATCAATGGTAAAATCGACTCATTTTAGGCGACCAAAGATGATTCTTCGTAATTTGATCTGACTGAGCCCATCCCTAGCTACTTCGAGCTATATTATATTTTGCGTTTTGCCAAAGCATAATTAATTACTTTTTGTTATATTTACTGTATTGGTTGTCCTTCATATTATTTTGTCCTTTTACATAATTAGACGATCAAACGAAGTTACCTGTGAAATTCGATCAATATTTTACCAGCCATATCCATTTCGAAGATATCACTTATAATAATAGTAGTAGCTCTGCTATGCACGTGTAAATTTAAAGTCCTGCCGCAGAGCTTCCAAGGAACGAAAAAATCCCCACTGATGTACAGCCGGCCGGATCATCCGCTCTCGCTGGCGTAACCGGCTTCATTCCGTTTAAAGTTAACTTGGGGAATATTCTCTTTTTCCCAGGGATAAGCAATTTTTTTCTCTTGAGGGGGGGGGCCGTAGTAATATCTTCGGACTGGATATGGCTGGTAAAATTACGATCGAACTTCACAGGTAAGTTCGTTTGATTGTATAATTTTACTACGGAATATTCAGTCCTCTATATCACTTATAATAACAGTAGCTGTTTAAAGTTTTTATTTAGCGAAAAAGGAACAAAATATTTCATATTCAAAACTGATTGTCTAGTAATTCAGTCGCAAAACTTTGGCCTATTGGGCGGTTGTACAATTTGCCGAAAGTGCTCCCCGCGTCCATCCTGTAACTTCTAGTATATCCTCCACGGGTAATCCGCTCCGTAAGGCCGCCGAGGTGGAATGAGACATAAAAATTCCTTGCCAATGCCAGCTTCGCTCAGGGTGGATTTAATCCACTTGCTTAGAGTCCCCCTGGTTGCCCTTTTATAGGGCGCTCTGAATGTGATGAAGAGATACTTCTCGTCCGCTCGTAGGTTCTGCGTCTTCGACAGCTAGGTCTCTAAATGAGAAGCCACGCAGAGTCTTACGTTGTTGGGAAAGTAAGGGACTTGTATCGTTGAAATGTGTCGTCCTGCTTTGGACGTTTTCAGTCTGTCTGTGATTGGAATTTTATATCCCGCTTCACTGTGCACAATCTTATCTAGGTTCCTATATTTATAGCTTGTAAAATTAATAATAATAGGACGCGTAGATTTATTGGAGAACTGACTAACACGGTGGACACGGTCAACAACATCATCGCAAAGTTTGACTTCCAACCTCTCCCTAAAGAACCGAACAACCTCCACACGCAAGTCCTCTCCCGAGGTCTCCTTCAGCCCATACACGCGAAAACAATTTCGGCGTGAATATTGCTGGAGGTCATCCAGGCTCTCTGATAATCCAGTGCATTTACACTCCAGATCTGTACATCTCTGCTTTAGGGACATAATTTCTTCATCCTTCTGCCGAGCAGAGGTTCCACTTGGGCTTGTGTAGCCTTGCTGACAGCCTTCACCAGCAGGTCAGTAAAAACGTGGCTCCTAGTAAAATTTTCCACTACCAGAATAACGGTCTTCTCTAACTCTTCCACGGATAATTTCTTGGAATTAGACATTTTAAGCGAAAATGAATCACGTTATTTTGAAAGAACAGTACTACCTCAGCAAACAGAGCAGAAATTTAATAAAGTAATAGGAGGTACAGAACAGCCACTACTCACAATCGGCTATTTTGTTATCTTCTATCACTAGTTATAGTTGCCCATTGGGAAACAAAGCGGCTTAATCTGCCAGCGAGCTATTTTGCTCTTCTATATTTTCTGAGGGTACACCCTTTGGACTCTCGCTCCCCTCCTTGGGTGGGCCTGGACGAATCGGGCGTAGCTCGTTGCTTGACTTTTCAAGTAATTTATTAGCTTTTAGCCTGTCATTCAGGAATAAGAAGGAGTCTGGTTTGCTATCCTCTTCTGAAAGACATGTTGACTGAAGGCAAAATCAAGTTTTGCCTGGTGTCAAGGCAAAAAATGATTGGCAGAAAATTTTTCCTGCGTCCCAAAGGGGGCCGAATGAGCCTTCCACGACTGTGGGTGTCAGGTTTTCTTGTTCCTCTAGCAAGGTGATGAGGGCTTTACCCATCGCCGACATGCCTTCGGCTATCCTAGATTGAACTTGCAGGTATGCTAGGTCGCATTTTTTAGTGTGTTCCGGTAAAATTCCAGAGATTTCCGGATTTAATCCGGGTGGGTTAATGAAGGATACATTTTCAGGAATTATCTGGTATTTGTCGGCCAGAATCTTTTCCTCGCCCTTGTCTAGTCCGGAAGAAATTGCGTGTTGCCATCTGGAGCTAATGGGGTTTTGTCATGCAAGAGATAGGTGAAATATAGTAGGTACAAATTAAAGGCAACTGCACGTAAGGCGCCTCTGCAAAATATCAACACTTAAGCTGCATTAGTTTATTTATAATTAATTATTTACTTGTACCGATAATTGAAACTGGTACGGCGAGTAACTGGTAACATTTAAGTGGTGGAAAAAGAGGGTAAGTGCATCTAGTATAATTTATATGATAGAGATAGATATATTCTAGGTTACACCTCTTTCGAGAGGGACTTAAGAATAAGAAGAAGAAAAAGAAAAAGAATTGAGAAAGTTTTTGGTTGAACATGTTTACGCTTTCTATGCCGCATTATTTGTTCACTCTTTCTCTCATTAGCGGAAACAAGAATTAACATATGTTGTGAATACAATATTCTTAGTATAACACAAGCTATCGTTGTTGCCAGGCGCTCTTGGTACCAGTTTTGGTGATCGCAATGTATAATATTTTTTATTTAATTAACGAAAGCGAAGGTATCAAAATGCAATGTATAAAATTGATCTACGCCATGCATAGAACAGTATAGCATAAACAACAAAATTGATGACAAAACCCCATTGCGTCATGAATCTTTGCTAGCGCCGTGTTTTGCTTGCTTGGGTTGCTGCCTGAAGCTAAGTCTACATCTACACCGTGTTTCACCTAAAGTGAACCACTGAAATTATGGCGTTATTAACAAAGATACAATTCCCAAAATTTCGGGATTTACTCTCCGCATAAAGGGCTAGAAAAAACTCAAATAAAAGGTTTGTCTAACTCTCCCACTTTTCGCGCATGCGCACATCAAACTGTAAAAAACGTGATCATGATAAACTTTTTTTTAATATCCTTTTTCCGCTGCTCATTCTGCGTACATCGATGTACATATTGTTTCAAAATATTGACGCATGCGCGCATAGTGATTATTTAGAAAACAACGATACCCATATAGTGATGAGAAATCTTAATTAAGTCTCTAATTTATGCATTAAATTAAATACAATGCCAAAGTTTATCTGATCGACTGCACGAGGTTCTTTATGTACCTGACAGCAGCGAGTCGTTTAAACTCGTTCTATAAGGGTTTTACTGCAATAATTTATGACCATTCAGTATTTGAAACGAGGATGTCTGTCGAGTCTCTCACAAATAGATAGATGCATATAATGGGCCGTGAAATTCTGAATAGATCGAGTTTAAACGCCTCGCTGCTATCAGGTACATACAGAGCCACGTGCAGTCGACCAGACTAACTATGACATTGCATTTAATTAAATGCATAAATTAGTGACTTAATTAAGATTTTTCATCACAATATGGGTATCGTTGTGCGCGGAAAACCCAGAGGACCACAATTCCTTAAAAACCCCGATGGTAATAGTGTTGTTTCAAGTGTGATGTGCGCTTGCGCGGAAACTGTGCGTCATAGAAAAAAGTTATTGGAATGTTTTGAAGTATTTCATGAACTAAATAGATTCTAAAAAATGTCATTTTTTTAACTTATTAAATAAAGGAGTTATAGATATTTAAAAAAATCGTTTTTTAAATAATCACTGTGTGCGCATGCGTCAAATTTTGAAACAATATTTACATCGATGTACGCAGAATGAGCAGTGGAAAAAGGATATTAAAAAAAAGTTTATCATGGTTATGTTTTTTACAGTTTGATGTGCGCATGTGCAAAAAGTAGGGGAGTTAGACAAAAATTTTATTTGAGTTTTTGTAGCCCTTTATACGTAGAGTAAATCCTCAAATTTTGGAAATTGTATTTTTGTTAATAACGCCACAATTTCAGTGGTTCACTTTAGGTGCGAGCCGAGACCGAACGTATGCATCTTGTACTAATGTGGACGGGTTCGAGCTGAATGAACAGCACGAATTTATGAATTGAAGATAGTTAGTATATCATTTGTGCTCTCAGAAGTGAGTTCTAGTTGTTCTTTCAAAATGGATTTTTGCGATATTATTATAGTCAATATGACATTTATTGTTATAGGTCCCCTTCTTAATGTATTAAAAACAAAATTTGAAAAATACAAAGGATATTCTACCATATTAATTATGGTTATAATAATGCACTTTTTCATAAAATACAGTATTTTCGAAGAAACTGTTTGAAATTTTTAACACAAAATAACGAATTCATTAATAATTAATTAATTATCATTATTAGTTGACTACAACTTGTGTTTTAAATTATTATTTTTAGAGGAAAAGCTGCAATATTCAACGTATATTATATTTAATTTTTAGTTTTCACAATAGTATTACTTAAGAGTGTTGAGCAGCAAGGGAAACCTAGTTTGACAGATTTTTCCAACGCTATTTAACCTAGCAATATGTGGTTTTCGCCAAAAGTTTTCAATTGTCATTGTGTATGTCTGGACGCTGAACTTTTAACCGAAATTTTTAGTTTTTTGTCTTGTTGTCATAACAAAAGCACAGAAATTTTGTGTTTTGATACATTTTTTTTAATGTGATCTGCAATTTTCAAAAAAAAAACGTAAAAACGAAGCTATTTTTGATGGATCGATGTCTGATGGTATGCAACAAAGAATACTTTTAGGAGTGGAGCTAGCGGTAATTAATACGTCCAAAACTCGGATCGCGTTACGAGTTCTCTAGTGATACATATTTTGAATTCCAACACATCAGATGTGATATTTAATTCGGCGGAATAGGTCGAGTCTTGATAGTTTGCTTTGTTCGAACTTCAAAGGAAATTTTTTACGCGTGTTCTACATTATTGCATGCATATAAAAACGTAATTAATGTCCCTTTTTTGCGATCAGCTTCGTTCGGACTGACAGTTGTAAGGGGAATTTAAAGGTTTAATATAGAAATTTTTTAATTATTGCTTCATACTTTTATTTTCTTTGTTCTTTTCATCGAAGTTTCGCTCGTTACTTTGAGAGCTTCTTCTGGACAGTATATTTTTTTTATAAAATTTATCACAACCACAAACACTTTAAAAATTGTGGTTGTGATAAATTTTAGTAACGAGCGAAACGTCGATGAAAAGAACAAAGAAAAGAAAAGAATGAAACAATAATAAAAAAAATTCTTTATTAGACCTTTAAAATTCCATTAACAAAAGTAAAAAATAAATCTTTAATGAAAATAAACAAAATGATATCACTAAAAAATTTATATTTATATTAATTTCATACGGATTTTTTAATTATACAGAGTGTCCTCAAATTCAGCGATATCTTTTAAACCACGTACAGTACTCATTAAAATAAGACAAAAAGTTCATATACACCCCTGTCCGGAAGTGCACCCCTGCGGAGCTACAGCCCTCCAAAATTTTACCAAAAAGAATTGTGGCAGTTTTGTATATTATAGTAATTAATTCTTATTTATTAAGTTTACTTCATTGTGTAAGTGTGTGCTGTTTGCTACACCCAACATCATTGTTAAAACTGTGTAAAAAGTCACAGTTTAATATTCGTTTATTAAGCCTATTTTGCGAAGAAATGCAGACTTTTACAAAAAGTGGAATATCTCGGGAGGGATGCGTTTTAGAGGTATGGTTTGCTAGACATTTTTTATTCGGAATCGATTAAGGATTCATTATCTGAAGCAATATTTTCATTAATTTTAACGGTGTAAAAGTTACAACCAAAAAAACACTTTCATTCCCTTGCAATATTAATTTTCGGGGGTTGTTTATTGAGCTATCCCCCTGAAATCAATAAGTAATTTGGAATAAGATAAAAGAAGAAAGACATTGGCGAAAACTGGAGCTCCAAATGTTAAAAATAGCCGAATTAATCGCAAAAATGTCTTGTTTTTGGTCAATTTTTGGAGCGTTGTTGCTCCGCAGGGATGCATTTCCGGACAGGGGTGTATATGAACTTTTTTACTTATTTTAATGAGTACTATACGTGGTTCAAAGGATATCGGTAAATTTGAGGACACCCTGTATATTAAAGATTTATTTCCTTTTTGTCTGTTTTCTCAAGGTTTTTAATATTTAATTGATTTCTATTTATTTCTATGTTCAAATAAAAATATTATGTAAATATACTAAAACTGGTGTAATTTTGCCTATATTTTCGTAAATTTACGGCCCCGAAAAAGCAAAATGTTGTAAATTTACATAATCACTGTAACATTACAACACCAATTTCACAGATTGTAATTTTACGAATGTATCAATTACATAATTACAGTAATTATCGCTTTTGCGATATTCGCATCTTGAAGTCAACAAACCCGGATCACAACTTAGTAGTTCTCCTCAAGCAGAAACTCTTCTGTAAGCTACCTTCTCAATTTTAAAATGGCACAGGTTTGCGGTAACCTATACAGGTAAACCCTTCCGATATACCGCAACGTGTATGGGTCTCTATATGATCTGTATCTTTTATTGTTCTTATTATTAAAAATAAAATGAAAAACTTTTGTAAGAGCATTTTTTAAATTCGGACGTTTATGTATAAAGCTTTATAGAAACAAAATAATTTCATATAAAGCTGTAAAGCGTTAAGAAATAAAATAAATTCGTTTTATCATTGTATACTTGGCAAATATGTATGAAACTACATCTAATTTGAAAAACAATTTATACCCTGTATTATGTGTCATAAGTTGGCGCCAACGCAATAAGCGATCGTTCAACAAAATAGAACAATAATTCTGGCGACTCTCGAAGCCCATAGCGAGTGCGAAATAAACATGAATTCCAAACCTACCGTGTCCCCTATCTAAACAGATGGCAAAGGCGGCATATTACATTTCGAAAAAATATTTCAGTTCGAGTAAGAAAGATGGGCAAGAGCGTTCTTGGTCTTGATACTGCATGTGTATTCTACCCCGACCTAAATTATTTAGGCTTGCTATTTTGTGCAAAGACATTCAACCTAATATACATGAAACGATTTGTACTTTTATAAGGACCATTAAGATGTAAATTCTTTTGCAGCAGTTCGACGCACGACTCTCTATCTTTATTGCTCAAAATTGAACACATCTTGGTTACTTACTCACATGGAATTCTTTTATTAATAGGACCAGCAACAAACCCCCCCTTTACGTGATTTTTACTACTTCCCCTCTTACCGTTGCCCCTCACTAGAATCGAAAAGATTGTTGCTCAACGCTCTTAAATAACATTATTAATTATTTTTTAATTGTTTAATAACCAAAAGCGCAATTATTTTGTAAGCGTAAATATTAAAATTCTGCCGACAATTGTTCATGCAAATAAGAATAAAAGTTGTAATATAGCAAATTATTAAAATTGGTGAACTTCAGTTATAGGTATTTGAAAAATTCATGTTGACTAGCTCTTAAAAAGAGAGATAAGAATGGTGAAATACACCGAAATTTGTGTAAATGAGAAAATGTATCAAACTTCACTAAGGATAATTCAAGGTTAAATTTTTGTCCCTTTTCTCTGTCCACACCTTGATTTTATTTTTTTTAATTTATCGAATTATTAAATATCGATTTTAATAAAACGTATTCATGTAGAAGAATAAAAAAATCTATTTTTTCTTGACCTATTTTAGTAAATCGGTTAACTTGAAAATTTACAGCAATGAAGATTTGGTCTCTTTTCCTATGCTTAAAGTCACAGATACATTACAACCCAACGAATCGAACGCACAAAAATAATTCGTGTGGAGCCGTCCACACCAGAAGCATACGTACAGATCGAAGATTCGGTGCGTTCCGTTCGTAGGCTTCCCCTATGTCTACACTTGAGCATTCGGGCAGAACGAAAATTCATATATGGACGGCCACACGAATGCATCTTTGTGCGACTTGCTCGTTCGGATCTGCTCGCAAAAATCCATTTTGGAACAACAACTAGAACTCAGTTCTGAGAGAACAAGTGGTCTACTATCTTCAATTCATAAATTCGTGCTGTTCGTTCGGTTCGAGCCATTCGGAACCCCGTCCACATTAGTACAAGACGCATACGTTCGGCCTCAGCTCGTTCGGTATAGATGTGGACTTAGCTTTAGGACCGGGTCGTGCAATGAAAGCGCGGGAGAACTGTCCCCCGTGCAGAGTTGTTCACATTGGAACGCATTGCGAATGCTGCTAGTTGCGGGAAGTTGGGGGCTTGCCCCGAGTTGATAAAAGAAGCCTCTTCGAGGAGGGATTCTGTGGTACTTCTGCGTACGGACGTGGTTGTTTCATGGGAAGATGTGCGAACTGTCGCATCTTTCGCCCGCTGTCAGGCGTTGAGTCCACAGTACAACCAGTACGTCAACTCAGTGTCGGCGTCTTTGACCTTGGTGGAATTAGTAAGAACAAGGCAGCATTTAATTCCCAAACTCCTTTCTCCCATTCTTCGTGATTCTTCGACAAGTAACGCGTATGATACATAACGGAAATCACCGATCTACTTCGATCTACACTTGTCGTAAGAGAGCTTATTTTGAGGATCCCGCGCAGGCAATTACGCACATTCTGGCAAACCTCGAAGTTGACCTACTGGTTGTACTGTGGTTGAGTCGTTGTGCCGCCATTTTGGCCGCATGACTCTCGACTTGCGGAGCAAAGTGTTGCTCGAGGTGTTTGATTTTTGTTAATAAATCTCTCTTGGAGATTTTCTCGCAACGTTTCCTCTTGCGAATCTTGTCCATTGGAGACGGGAGAGCTAGGTACAAAGTGTAAAATAGAGTCGTACGGAGAGCGTTAGGCAGCAGTCTTGCTCCTGGCGCGCGATAAGAACGAATCAAGGGGGTATCACTGGTATAGGGTAGATTGAATATGAATGGGTATGATAAAGACATCTAATGCACACCATTAGTTGGAGTGCAATAGAGGTTCATAAAAAAGGGGCCAATTTCTGGTGCTCTTTTTAACACGTTTATTTATCGAATGTCATTCTCAAATATGCGAACCAATCAGAACGCGTCTATGCGATGTAGAGAAAACGCACATGCAAGAACTTCACGCTGGTCATGTTGCAGACGCCTTTGCAAACAAACGCCGTTGAAACAAACGTTTACAAACCAAAAACGACCAAACGAAAGTCTCATCACAGGTTTTATCAGTATTTAAATCAGGTAAGCACGATTATTTAGTTTAATGTGTAAATTTAGAAAGGCATATGCCCGATAACTAAGCGTAATAGACGTGTTTGAAAAAAAGCGGGCCTTCTTGAAAGTCACCTGTTGCTTCAGCTTTGTATAATTAATTATATTTCTTACTTAACCCGATTAACTACAGTATAAAATGAATTTGTTTTTATTGTTTTTACAGTAACAATGAAAAAGAAGTGTACCATTCCCGGGTCGATGTTTGGAAAGCAGGATGATGTGCCCCAAACCAAACAACATGTCTATAAAAAGTGAGAGTGTGCCAAGCACATTTTGAAGAAAAGTTTCTTGATTATAGCTCAAAGAAAGTGTTAGTGCCTGCTGCAGTTCCTACGTTATATCTACCACTATGTAAGTAACATATGAGTGTGTTAATAATATACATGTAACCTACAACTTAAACCCTTCAAAACAGTATTGCAAGCCAGCAATATTTACAATATATATTTTGTTACTACAGCAAACAGCGATTCTTCGGAGGTGAATAGCAGTTTAGGACGGAGCGAAGGCAATCTGAAACCCTTAACTAAATAACACTTCTATTACCTACGAGAGAGGCTGAACCGATGGAGTTCCCATCAAGGAGCAAGCATCGAGGCCACCACGACTAGCAACTATAAACTAGGAAAGTTTGAAGCGATAGAATACCTATTCTTATGTGAGAATGTCAGGTAAAGAAACTGTGCAATGTATTAGTTACCTTTATTTTTAATTTCTCCATGAAAAAGAATTATCTATATATAACATAAATTATGTCCTTAATTATTGTAAATTACTAAATAACATGTATTGCTCGATATAGAATGTTTTCTATAACCGATGGCTTTTAAGTTGTAAAACAGTACATATACTTGATTTGAAAATTGATCTATATGTCTGTATTAAGAAATTTGCATACTTTTAATGTCCAAATTTATATATATGCTTATTGTCTGTTTAATTTATGCTACAAAGAATTTTGTAATTTGTTAGCTTCTTGATAAATTATTTTTATTTTGTAAGAATATTGTTACGTTCTTAAAACGGACAGAGTTGTACAAAATATGTTACTTTGAAATAGTCATTTACCATTTACATAAAACAAATATTTTCATGTATCCTATATACAGACAATGAATTTAATTTTGTATCATATATTTTTCTTGCTTTTTCTTTACAATATTGACGTCTTATAATTGTGAAGTAAAATTGATAAACGTTCAAAATTATGTTAGCAATGTTGTATTAGAGAATAGTTTGTTAGAAATATCTTATATTATATACAACTTTATATATTACTATTCAATATTCACTATGTAAATACTGTTTATAATTTCATTACTACATTTGTAATAAATTTTAATAATTCGAATACTGCAGTTTTCTTGTTCACTCTGAATATAGTGTAACGAAGCGTTCCTGATTTTTTCGATTTTACACGTTCCCGCCGCTTCATTACAAGATTCCGTTTTGCGTACCCTTGCGTTTTTCTTG
>JAWQRP010003740.1:0-12876 GCA_033557875.1 Quadriops clusia
TAAGAAACACTATAAAATAATTTATAATGCCATTGAGTTTAGTTTTTCATAAACTGACTTTTTTACTAGGTAAATTTTGTTCAAAAATGATGCTGAAATTTACGAATTTGCAGGGTCGTATAAAAACAGTCGTCACATGAAGGGCATTAACGATATCATTGCGATGTTTACGTTTTTTACAAGCAAAAACTATAGTTAACTCATGTACAAAATTTCAAAACGGTCAAAAATTGTATTCCTTATGTCCTTGTGTTTTGAAATTGGACGCCCGACGAGATAAGCTAGAAACTATTGCTGTTGCATGATCACCGCTCGCTAAGCGTTCTCGTTGCTCACATAAAAAATTAGCTTTATTTTTAAAATAGAAACTTTTAACTTCCAGAATCAAAAAGTAGAGAGATTTTCCTCGAAAATGATATGCAAAGAATTTTCGTATGATCGTTTTTCTCGGAGTTACACACTTTTGAAAATGACCGAAATATTTGCTCGCTCGTAGGTGTTCCTTTAATTTTGGACGAAAGTTTAGAATTTTTTGTTTTAAATATGAATTCTCCACAAATGATCTAGTCATTTATATTGTCATCTAATTCAATGAAATTGTAATATTGCGAGGAATAATAGGCACTAATACCATCGTTTATTTAACAATTCATGGAAAGGTCAGCCGCTCTGAACCGCTACTCCTTCAACAATGGAACTATTATTCCGCAATTTGCTTAAGTGCTAGCTTATTTATTGCAACTATTATCTCCTAACAGTGCACTTTAATTAAGGTCCATAATTGTGGATTTTCGCAAAAAGTGTGGCGCTGCGAGTGGAAGAAATCGGTCTGCCGTTGGATTTCTTCGAGAACGGCCTCATTAAATACCAAATAGGAAGAAAAGAAGTGCGCAATTTTCGTTCGAAGAAAGAAAACGACAATAGTCTGGAAACAATTAAAATTACTTGATTAGGCAATTTCAAGTTTTGCGCGGCTTTGCGGCATTTGCTGCGCAATAAATTCGGCCGGTCTGGAGGCGAGGACAGATCTTCAATTTATGTGCTTAAAGGTACTTACAGTTTATTTTGGCGCTTTCAAGTACTCGTAGGTACTGAATATTAAGTTTCTGGCTTTCCAGAAAAAAATATTAAAGCGAATGTATAATAGTGCCATTTCCGTTAGTATACAAGCGCTAAAACACTTAACTTAGTTATTATTTGTAAATCATTATATGTGGTACACCGCAAGACTGACTAAATATAGACATTATACACCATGTAATTGATGAAAATCGGAGGAAGTAATAGATTTAAATAATCTCAGACTCGGTACTCGAACCTATTAACTTTTTGTATAGTGTATAATACAAGGAGCGAAACATATGTATAACGGATGTTAGAGGTTTACATGAAATATTTTAAGTCTGGTTTTTGCGACAAAGTCAAATTTAATTGCAACTCACCATTAATCTTAACCGCAGGAAATCGTCGATTATTCTACATGTTTTATATTAAATTTCATTAGCAACTACAAATAAAATGAGCGGTGTAAGCGTGCTACTAATGATGCATGTATAAGCGACGGATTTACAAGAATTATTGACTCGGCGGATCAAATACATTTTAATAAACAGGCGTAAGGTTAACTTCCAAATAAGCGCAAACCTATTATGAATATTCATTTCTTGGATACCTATCTTATCTAACATTAACAAAAACAGTGCTGATTGGTCTAACAAAGTATTAATATGGATAATCCGACAAGTGTTCACGAGTCGAGTTGTTAACACTTTCGGTTTACTTCGGCACATTCAAGTTTTACTTTTCTAGCGATTTTGCAGTTTACATTGCGAATTTAAGACTTTGGGCTCGTGAACGCTTGGGGCCTAAAAATGTTTTCTTAATGTTGCTGCTGATTATTAATATTAATGAAAGTAGAACTCCTGTCGAATATATTTATTTTACGTTTTATTAGGTAGGTAAAGCGCATGTCACGGATCTAGATTTGTATTAACCTGTATTATTCGCACTTTGTGTGCACATCTGCACATGTGCAGTTAAGATTCTTTTTTACGATAATTGGAACGCATTTATTTGAAAGAGTTCGATATTATCTTCGTTTGTAATTAATGTGTTTAACTAAGTGAAATGTGTAAAGCAAAGCCGTTTAGCACGGCGAGGCGACGGTATAATTTCAACATTCCTTTGATTCAAATATTATGCAAATTATCCGTTACTTAAGCGCAAAAAATATAATATGAAGATAGAAAAACAAAATCAAGATTAGCATTACACACTGTAACCAGTCAAATGTGAATAATATTATCCAGAGTACCAGCTACAGAAATTTTAATTACTATAATTCAGGTTATATTAGAGTTTTTCTTCAGAGCATGTAAAATCTGCCGGCAGCGAACAAAACTTTGAATTTGAGCTGTTACTTTTTTTATGTATTCACAGTTTATGGTAGACATTTAGTCTAGAATGTGAGTGAAACTTGTCGATTGCGCTTTAATATTTTAATTATTATCAGAGGTTTTTCTAACGTTAAATGCTATTATGATAGGTCAGTCACTCACTAACAACAATTAGTGCAGAAATATTATAAGATTAATTTTTGAATCAATGGATGTATGCAGTTAAAAACTTATAGATACGTGTACACGCTCGCATAGCTATATCACTTTTCTTGTGTCACCTACTTACAAGCGAACAAAATAAACCTACTAAGAGTTTAATTCCCGTTCATTAGGTAAAAAGTATTTCCAGTAATTCCTAATGCTCAGAAATTACACAAACACATGTTCGCATTAACTATAGCTTGATGAAAATATACAATCAACCATTTAATTTGAATTGAGTATAACACTTAAGGTAACCGATCGATCAATAATTACTATGATTATCATAATTGCAATTATATCATCATGTGTATCAATGAACGGTTGCACAATTACGTTATTATCATTTTTCTGAGAGACATGCCTGAGCAAGCCTTTAGTGACTGGAATTTATCTATGGCAAATTGACTATTTAATAAATTTTATTGTGGCTTTCGTGCATTCGTGATCGTAAACTACTCTTCGAAATTAATATCTATGTGAGTAAAATTAAAAACAAAATTTCATAAAAACGTTACTGTTCGTTTAACAATAAGATGATTCTTTCCTCTCTCTTCAATCCACCTGCATTCTCCGCGTGCCAATACCGCGTAATAACACATTTGTGCACTTGTGCCTTACTTATGCAACGTTCTTGCGAAATCTAACATTCGGGTCAGTGTGTATTTTTATGAAACTCAAACATATTGTATTTGTTTGGGCGCATATTTGCATATTACAGTACAGACACCTACGGCTCTGGTCATTTCTTAATGTGCGACGTTTCTCCGCCCTTTTAATGAATATTTAGCCAAACCTACTTGGCAATGCGTTTCTGTGAAGATTAACCGGCTCACCTAACATTTGCACAGCGTTAAAGAATGCTATTTACAACGATTACAGTTACGTACGCCTCCGCCAATTGCACGTTTATAGGGCTTTAAGAAACCGTAACTATAAAACGTCGTTTCGTTTATCTAACTGGACTAATCTGCAATAAAATACATAATATAAATCCGGTGTTTATAACATCGTAAACTTGGACCAGTTATACAGTTTTCTGATTTCTTAGAAATGTGGGTGTGCGGTTGGATAATCCCATTTCTTCATTTCTTAAGCTTCGAATTATGCGGCTTTGAATTTTTTACGAGATTAGCTTAACGAGCGATAATTAAGAATGGTTTTCATTGACTTTTAACGGTGAATGCGAATGCGCGTACAGCTGTTCTTCATTAATTAGATTAACTACTTTCGAATGTTAATTGCGAACACATACCTCGAAGATCATCGGCTTAACGAAAGAGAATTTTATAAGATGTATTATAGGCAACAAGTTTTTTTTTGCACGGGTAACCCAGATACCTTATAATTTGGCTCGCACCTACTGTTGTCTATTAGTTCCCAGACGGCAGAAATATTATAAGCATTAACAAATTACGTATTTAAATTCAAATTTATCTCCGACTGCATCGATTTCTTTCTCTCGTTTCCTTTTCCGATTGGGCGAGTTCAACGCTCCTCAAGGCCCACTTTTAATATCGAAACATTGGAACTGAAATATCAACGCGCCCATAGCATCAATTCCGCAAA
This sequence comes from Quadriops clusia, assembly GCA_033557875.1. Taxonomy (NCBI): domain Eukaryota; kingdom Metazoa; phylum Arthropoda; class Insecta; order Coleoptera; family Hydrophilidae; genus Quadriops; species Quadriops clusia. The sequence goes on from JAWQRP010003740.1 coordinate 4,170, forward strand.
TAAAAATAAATGCAAAGTCGCTTAAAATTCGGCCCAAATTGGGTGGTTCGTTAAAGCATAACAAGCCAATTAGTTGCCAAAAACAAGAAGCAAAAATACCAACCGCTTACTCCTACACTGCGCCGTAATGACAGTGGTTTATTGCGTTACTATAGGCATAACTGAAATTTACGATTAAAGTAGCAAACCTCCTTTAAATTGGTCTTCGAACTAATTATCACCTACGATCTAGTTGACTGATTAATGTTCTTTTTCGGGAAGCGTGGGTGAGGACTTAGGCAATCGTAGTGAATGGATGTTCTTTCAGTTCTGTTATATAGGTAGGTTGGACTAATTTAAACAATTCCGAATTCCTATGGGAGAATTGCGTAAACGTATTAAATTTTTAACCTAAGGTTCCTCTGACTTTAATCCAAGGTATTGTATATTTCCATCTTCGTAATAATTAAAGCGATTAGAATAATTCATTGAAAATTCCATAGAGGCCTGCACAATTGGCGGAGGCGCGCGGTTGAAAGTGTGCCTTCCAATTTAGTTCAGTTTTTGTCTTAATTCCGATAATAAATACACAAATAAATTACAGTCTGTCTTATAAGTTTCTCAACTGGGTTTCTGTCTTATGCTGCAATAATTCACCAGCCTAAAATATGAGAGATGAATAAGTGTAAAAAATGAATAAGTGTAAGAAGCCCCGTGTAAGTTAATTAGCTAAGTAGGGCACGCTGTTATCGACTCTTCTATCAGATACGTCAAGATATGGGCGTGGGCAGGAGAAGACTTGGTGTATCAGCATTTCTTCGTGGTATCCAGTAGCTTAACATCACTGAGTAGACTGCGCCTTATCCAGAAATCTTAACAACCTTAAAGAATTGGAGACCGAATACATTACCTTCTGATCTGGAAATGGCTTGTCAATTTACCCAGGAAACAATACGTTATTCTGCTATTCGATGGATTTACATATCTGTCTGCAATATACAAGTACTTTTTGCAGCATTTGGTAATTATAAAATTACTTTAAGTATTAAAAGTTTTAAATAAATGTGTTAACGGTTTGAAAAATTATAAACTGATCACCAGCAGAAAACCTGCGGTTTTAACGATGTACAGAGCGCAAAGTATGTGTAGGTAAAATACGTGCTCTAAATTTTCATCGCAGGTGTTTCGCGTTAAACACTTTTGACGATGATTAATTGCTTGTCTCCACTTTTTTCCTTCATTATACTATTTAACTTGATAAATTTAAGTTAATTTTAATCCCATTAGGCGAAAAAAATAAATAATTACGATTATTAAAACTATAAAATAAACGATTAAACAATAAGATGCCATGCTACACTCACATTATTAAAATTTCAAATTTTACGCAATCGTAAATTATTCTTAAAAACCGCTTTCTGTAGATGTTCTTCAGATTGCATTAAATTAACATTAATCTCCCCGAGTATTTTATTTCGTTCGACAGCAAAGTCGAAATGGCTTTAGGGCGAGCCAAATAAACAGAAGTCACGCAATTTAAGAATTATATTAAGCGAGAAATCAAATTTAATTGAGAGCAAATGAAATGATTATGCAAATTCCAGCTTCTTCTTGTCTTAAATCGACCTCGCACTGAGATGCTGTAAGAACTTTGAGGCAAACGTTAATGATTCGCTCAATAAAATCAGCCTCGAACTCTTCTGAGAATTCAACCTTAAGGATATCCCAGAACGTGCGTCAACGGTGACTTTCTTTCAAATATAGGCATTGAATGAGAACCAACTACTCTACCTAATTAGAAACCGCCTTTGAACAAACAAATATATGATTAGCAAAACAATATCTAAACATTTCATATGTTATTCCCCTACCGGTCAATAAGAAAATATGAAAAATTAAACTAATTAGCAGTGGTTAGGAAATTAGCAGTGATTCATAATACCTAGTTTGCTATTAGTAGTATTTATAGGTTTAGGCGAGTAACAATGAAATATTTTCCTTATTAATCTAGTTAAGTGGAATCAATCGGTTTCAATCAATTGGTTTTTCAAAGTCAGAGAACAAGTGCGCCAGCCTTAACAAAAACAACTTTAATTTCGCCCAATAACAAGATATGTCAGTGATACCCACGAATTTAGATGATTTACTAGGCTAGATTTACGGTTTATAATCAAGTTTTTATACCATTCGGAATTTCGAACCTTGGTCTGCTTTCACTCTTGCATATCGGATAGCATATGAAATTAAGTAATAAAATACTTGCGTGTCAAAATAATGCAACATATTTACGCGAATTTGCTCGATAGGTGTTTTATTTTCAGTACTTATTATTGGCACAAGAAAGACAAAATTCCAAGCAGCTAAAATAAGTTTAACAGTCTTTCTGTTCGCCCGTTTACTACACGAAGTACCTACCTACTAATTACAAATTAGACCATTTTGATTAATGCCACAAACTAATCAGTGGAGTATTACACAAAGCTTTGCATTAATCGCGAAGTGTGAACGAAACTTGTTACCCGTCAGAAGATAACGTGTTGCGTGTTTTTCTAAGGCAAATATAAACAACTTAATTTAAACTATTGAATTTTAATCTAAAATTTCTATTTAGTTAGTAGATTACATGCAAATGCTTTTATTCGGAGGAATAAGACAGGCTGACAAAAGGAAAGCGCACAATGGGCTGACCTAAAGACCATAGGACAGCTTTTTAGAGTAAGAGAATTGTGGCGTGTTTGCATATCAATGCGGACATTGTGTTCGCATGATAAGACGTATAAGACACTTGACAATGTGATGGATCTATTACAGATCCAACACCTTGGAGCAGATAAGCTTTAATACATTCGACAATATCGTTTGAAATAATTGTAGTACGAGTCGGTACTACTAGTTGTTTAGCCTATCGGCGAGAGTTCATAAAAAATTACAATAACAGGTTCATTTATCGAATAGGTACAATTTGACCGGATAGAGTTAGAGATAAACATAACTTGTCTCGGGAACGTCTTATTTTTTTTAATCCAAAAGTGCTCCTTAACTTTCTTCTCGGTCAAGTGAATGTATGTTATTAAAAATGACACAACCTGTTCTTCAACCGCTTCACTACACCAATATCGCATTCCATGTTTTTATATATTGTGGGTATTATGAATCGGGATTAAACTTAATTATACCTGTGTATTAAGTTTCTGAGATTTGGGTCCGCGTAAAAAGTTAAATAAGTAATAAATAACAGCAGTGCCGGAAAGTCTGGAAATTGCACAACTTTTTCTTTTATTTTGTCACTTTATGTGAACAATATTTTATAAGGTCTTATAAAGAGTGATGGTCTTATAAAGAGTAATGGTCTTATAAAGAGTAATGCAAATGTCGCAGTTTAATTTTTAAAAACGATGATAAACAATTGAACTACAGTACCGATTTGTAAACAATCTCGATTTCATGAAGATCAAATCTAGCGATACGTGTGAATTATGGCTAACCACTATTTTACATTATTGATAGCCAAATGTAAGAGGTATAAAAACTGGTCGCTTAATAAATCGTACCGTTTGGTTATTAAAAAAACAAAACGTTCTACCGAACCTTACGATACCATAAAGCATGCATCAGGTAATAAAACAAATGCCTAGCAATAAAGCAAACATTTGGTAATAAAGCAAACGATTGGTAATAAAGCAACGTTTGGTAATAACGAAAAATCTAGATCACATACCTGGATGAATTATATATGTATTATGACGTGCGCGAAATGCCCCCCGAGAAAATACATAAAAAATCGAACCCTGCTGACAATACTATAATATATAGCGCATTAACCATTCAAAGTCTGTTTATTACGACCTCTTAAAATGTTTGGCTTCAGGTTGAGAGAGTTATTGGTTTTTGTCTTATTGGCCGTCGCGCTTAAAATATCTCCGTGGCAGACAAATTAATACCAAAACTGCTTGACGTGTATTCAAGGGAGACGTTTATTACCCGTCGTGGAGATTTTATTAAAAGATACCATCTCCCTTTGTGTGAATTTAAGCAAGCGTTCTGAAGGACCTTTAAGTGGCAAGGATCTCAGGATAATGTTCGTTGTGACAAGAAAGAGGACACTTCAAAGCGAATTAAAAGCTGCATTCACGTTTCTGTGGTTTCGTCTACATCAAGCAAAAAACTTGTTGCGAAATGTAGAGCTTTTAACAAAAATTATAATTATGTACTAAAGATATACTAATTGGACTCTGCGCCCGGCAAAATCAAATTAAATCTCCTGCAGAGATTTGGCGTCAAGTAGCGCTTTACTTTAGATTTAATCCGTTCTTTTTTAATAGTTTTCTTTGCATTATCTTATTTTCCTTTGAAATTTGATAACTACCGAACAGGTTTCAAAATACTGTTCTATTGATATGAAATGAACTATGGTTGAATTGCTTAACAAGGCATAGTTATTAATTTACTATCACAGCATCTAAATCTCCTTCTGCGGCACGAAAAACAACGTAGGTTTTTCCTTGAAAAAGTTATTTGAACCTTTTTTGGCTGGCTACCTTATTCATAATTTATACATAATCATAGACTTAAAGAAGACTTCTAAAGGAATTTAATTTCATTATCTTGACATATCATCGGCTCCAGTTCAATTTCATTACTACTAACCAAAAGTGCTTAATTGTAAGTCATTATTTACGGCGTTGCTCCATAAAAAATTCAATATTAGCCCGTTAAATCTTCCCCAAAAATAAATATTCGGTTCAAAACCGCGCGGTACTGTTACAATAATTACTAGTAATAAACATGTTACGTTCTGTGTGCACACGAAGCCCCTGCCAAATGGTTTATTTAATGGCCACCTGGCTCACTATTTAATGCTAATACAGGCTCCAATAAAACCTGGCGTACTTATTACGCGATCTTCTGTAGATCATATCTGCCACACGGCTATTATAGGAAAGTTTCAATTAAGTCGCGCATCCACTAAATTCTCGTTATTGCCCTTGCCGTTCTTCCAAATGGCCAATTTCGGCCATGGGCGTAATTATATGGAGTACCATTAATGTAACCCAAAAATTGACGGTTCAGACGCGATGATTTGTGAAGACGTCCGAAAGATTTATGATTTTATCCAACTATTCCATGGGGGATTGAGCATGTATCATTATTTGAATTGGCGCATTACTTTTGATACCTTTCTTATTTATGGTACTGTCGATAGTTGCGTTGCTTTTTCATATTTAGCCTATTTTAGTTATTGTTCTTATTTGATTCGTTATTAACGCTATGCATGTTCCATTCCTTATGTCCCATTTTTTATTTATGTTCCACTCCTTATTTATGCCCCATTCCTTATTTATGCCACTATCATTATTTATGTTATTGCCTGTATTTATGCTACCTTCGTTATTTATACCATATTCGTAATTTGGCCACCTTTCCTACCTTATTTACACTTCACTCATGATTTATGCGGCTATACGATTAAGTTTTCAACAATCCCATTCGCCAATACTTTAAATCACTTTGATGTGGCATTCTGTTAAATCAGTCACGTTTATCGAGAAATGCAAATCATTTCTTTAGTGCTGAGAACAGGAGAGCGGCCGTAGTTTTAGCTTCAAAGAGGAGATAGGTAAGAAGGAAACCTTACATACCTTTCCATAATAATTAGGAATAATACGTGTGCAGGGGACTTTGACGTTTTGATTAATAATTGATAGATAGAGTCAATAAATTTCTTGCGTAAATTGAATTTAATAGATTAAAGGCGACGTTTATTGCACCTTCCTGTAATGATGCGAATGCGTAAAGGCCGCTATGATAATGCCGCAATTATAATAAATGTATTATGCAAATTATAAATTAATACATCAATGTTTCATACAAGCACTAAATAAATAAATAAATGTTACAAATGATAGAGTGGGTTTCGAAATTGACTTTCCTCTTTTTTATCGGGCCGAATTTTTCATTCTACTTGTAAAGTAAGTGTAACGAAAAAGAAGCATTGAGCAAGATGTAGCATTTATAACCTCTATTAAGATATTCAGGGGAATATTATAATTATGTGTCAATAGCAGTCGGTAATTATTAGTTTGCGAATATAATTTATAACGCACATCGATCGATAAGGAACAAAGGTAGATTTATTGTGCACAATATTAAGTCAGGCTGAAAATTAAGGATCGCATTAATAAACTGCAGAAATTTTTCATGAGCTTACAGAAACCGGCGTTGCGCACTGGAGCGGAACTGTGACCAATCATTGTAAAATTGCTTAATAATCCATTTGCTCTCAATGTAACGATATCCGCGATGAACATTACGAATGTTGCGTATCTAATTAATTCATAGAGGCGCGAGGTGTCACTTTTATTAAAAATTATTATTATTATTGTACGTTTAATATCGCCTTAGATTATTTTCACATAAATGTAGGTATACTGCTTCATTCGTTAGTTACTGCCACAAATATGTCTGTTGAAATGTTGCATTATATACTTATGTATTTCATCGTTACTTTGTGGTTATTATTTTTAATTTAATTTTAATTTTAATTATACTTATGTATGTAAATAATGAAAAAAAATGATAGGTTTTCTTAGTAATAATTAAACGTACTGTCAAGAAGCTGCAACGAGCGAACAAGCGACGAACAGCCAATAAAACACTATAAGTAAATTAATTATTGTGAAACTCCTTATTAAAATTAGTATGCGTACACACATACAATTACTTCGTACTGATATAAATCACTTCGCGGTGATAGATGAGTGATAAGCTTCTGAGAAATTAATACGGCGAGAGATAGAAATCAAGAGCTCTCGAGATGTTAACCCAGTGTTTTTGTCGGCTACGGACTGTGATAAAATTCTTGTTCAAGGCACGTGAATTTTGTGATAATTTCAAACGATTTTCTCAATTATTTTGTCAGCGATGTACTCGCGGTGATTGCTGTTAGCAAGGAATGTTGTAAGATATATCTCCACTCTTTAGCGGAGGAAGTTTTTGCCTTTGATACACAACTGGGTCTAGATGTAATCAAATACTAAATGCTCATACCAACGTAATGGCGACGTTTCGTACTTTTTGCGCCGCGGCGGAACGGACGGATCCTGCAGAGGGACTATTAGCGCATAATTAATTGCCCTATATGGAGGGTAATACATAGAAAAATGTGTGGTGAGAAAAAAATGATGGATGGAGGTACAACTTTCTTTGCAGCGAAGAATTGGCGGCATGAAAGGAGAAGAAAAGAATCTCAAAAGCATGGCGTCAGGGAACACGTTCATATAGGTATGTGATGGGACGGGACATATTGTACAATTCTTTGGAACTTAATTTAAATTTATTTAAGTTTAAGTTGTTAATAGCTGTCTAAGCTAGTTTTCTTATTTTCTATTACAACTTGGTCGCACTTACCACTTAGATGAATTTAAACTTTCTTTTCGATTGTGTAATTAACCCTCTTTCTTTCAAATTTGACAAATTTCAAGATTAGATGACGTTGCAGAAAATCAACAATGTTAATAACCATAACAACAAGTAGAAATTCGACCAATTAGAATACTTTTAAAATAGCATCACATGAATCAATATTCAAAGGTGCACTGGAACGACTGAAACAAAAGCAAAAACCTCACTATCGAGACAGCAGAATGTCAAATTAAAATTATAAACATCTTTTAACAAATCGTATAAGAGAAAGAGTATACAAGATACTAATTCATCTACGTTTGTGAATTTTTTATATAAGGCGAAGAATACACCAGATTCACAACTGCAATCGACAATATGCCACAGGTAAGTCACAATATGAGAACCGCGCATTCATTTGAATCGTTTCTAAATTGACAAAGAAGAATAAATAAATCTATTTGCTATTGACGATTAGTATATTTACCTTAATCTGTTAATAAACATATAATTCTTGATCACTGTAAGCTCCAAAACAGAAGGGCAATCTCTTAAGGGGTAATTCGGCCGTATTACGTATCTTTGTCGCTAACTGAAAAGTCGCTACGTGTTTCTAATTTTTAGCGACGTCGCCAGCCGTTTTCGTATCATGTAACCTCGACCGTCAAGGAAGTCGCTACAAAAATATAGAAGCAGCTATGTCGCCAACTTAGCGACTTGCAAGTTTGGCAACATGGCAAAAGAAGCTTTGTACCTATGTTCATGTTAGAAATTTTAGAGGTTAGACAAGAAGACGTTATTTGTTTTGGTCAGGTTTTTATGTTGGTTTCAGTCAAGATGGATAGATTAGGCATCGTGTTTGGTGTAGAAATTGCGCAAAATATTGAAGATGGCGAAAATATGTAAGTATAAACGAATAAAAACAATACTATTACTTTGTATAGCCTAGAAATTTATATAACTGAAGTATTGTAAAAGAATGCCTTAAGAAATCATATTAAATAACTTCGCATTATTAAATATTAAGTTGCAGTAGTAGTTGTTTATAAAGATGTACGTAATATATTTTACATCTATTTAATCTAACATTTTATATGTTTTAGGTGGGAACGTTCCAATTTTTGTCAAACAATAAAAACATGAAGAATCGGTTTTTACGTACCTGACCATTTCATTCCTGAGATAATCATATCGGAACCGTATATTAGGGCAGCTCAGTGAAGTACATGTGTTCCTTTGCATATTAAATTATACATGGACCTTAATTAAAAGGCAACGTTATATTTACAATTGAAAATTGAATATGTAAATGCAAATTAGATTACAA
>JAWQRP010003741.1:0-12875 GCA_033557875.1 Quadriops clusia
TTCCAGAAGCGCTTAATAAACATGTTTCAAATTGAAACGCGTTTCAGTTAGCTAACTTCACCCTGTTCACGTCCTACATTGCATCAGCTGATTGCATCACGTATGGTTGTTGTATACAAAATAGAATGAAGTTACAGCAAAGATAGTTCTTGCCAACCTAAGATGTATATTTCTTAGTAAAATCCTCAAATATATGTCAGCAATTGTGAAAAGCTCGAATTTTAGCGTTCACTAAAACCTCAGACCTAAAACTTAAATGCATTTCAAACGTGTTTCATTTTACAGTTTGGTCGAGTGAACGCAATCTTTGTCGTTTCTAAATGTAGCGGACATGCGCCGTAGATTTTTGAAACGTGTTTCAGTTAGCTAACTTCACGTCCTACAAAAGTGGCCGAGTGAACGCGGCCATTTTTTATACCATAATAGGATACCAAAGGCAGTCATCCCAACCCATTCTAAAGGTACTACCACATATGCAACTTAGTCTACATCGATATAATAATGTTATCTAACTATTTACATACTAAATTTTAACTTAGTAACCAATTCAACAATTAAACCTAACTACAATGTATTTACTGTTCCTATATCAACCAAATTAAATTAACTTTTATATCCTTATCAACCTTTACAAACCAATGATGCATGCCTAAATAGTTATATACATTATTTTAATCTTTTAATTTAACTTAATTTCGGCAATTTTGTTTGTATATATCTATCAGTCAGGTATAGACACTACTCACTCCGTATTTGTCTTTTCTAAAGTTAAGGCTTTGGTCCTCACATTGAATGTAAAAATTTTCCTTGAATAGTCGTCTCTCTAAACTTTGCTCCATTGTCACAACTTCAACGTTATTATAGGTTCTTTCCAACAACACGATTTGTATCGTTCAATGTACTGAACAGGGCCGATCAGACACATAGAAATTGCCATAGACATGTATATTTTACTGATTTTATTAGTGGACCGACCCTGTATCGCACATAAAACTGTCACAAAACTATCAAATCGAGCTGTTGGAACGAACCTTATAATTGACTTCATGTTTCGTACTTGCCACATGCTTCGCCAATGCACAACTATCTGGTTTTCTTGTACAATCGCTTTTGTGCTGGTTTAATCTATTTCTCAAATTTTGTGATGTCATTCCTATGTAACTATTGTTACATTCGCATGTCAATCTGTAGACAAGTCCACTCAAATTTGTCAACTTTTCTTTATCTTTGAGTCTTGAGAAGAATTTCCCTCCAGTTTTACCATTGTAAACTTAATTACGGATTAAGATCTTTGGACATAACACAACATTTCGTAAGTGCCACTTTCTGTTTGTTTAAGATTTCTTGTTGATTGTTGCTGTTAAATCTTATGATTATTGTAGGATCCTTGATAAAGGCTACATAGTTGGGCCGAAATATAGGATTTGGGAAGAATAGTGTTTTTTATGAACCTGGCCTAGAAAATCCTGTTAAAATTTCTAATATATATATTTATAAGGAGGCTGTAACCTACAAACGTATATATATATAAAAGACTTGCACTTCGGCTATCGTTAAATGTAATAGCTACTTTTGAAATTTCATTAAAATTAACGGTGAGAATATAAAAAAAAATTCTTGTACAGTTCTTGACAAATTAGTGATTTATTATGTAGAACAAACGTGAGGTAGTTATCTTGTTTAACACTTTGTAGAATTTAATAATAGATATGCAGGAGATCTAGCCAGTTCCCGGTATAGTTAAAAATTCAGCACCTTTAACCCCTCGTGCGGCAGCGACGGAATCTTGCGTTAGAAAGTGATCTTGACGCAGCCAGAATGTAAACAGAATTAATATTCAAGAGCCGTCACGATTGACCGCCTCTCTCATAAATTACGCATTATCAATGCCGCCTTTGCGAAAAATAAATACTTCAACGCTGAGAGCTGCTGCAGTGTAATTTACAAGAAGGGCCCAATTTTCATCCTTCCTTCATTATTTATGTAAATAGTATAGCGGGCCTTAGGCTCGGATTATGTATCGGTAACTATCTTCTAATCCATCATCCGAACTTGCCTTTTTCACATTATTGCAGAAACGAAAAGGAATTGTATGTTTTGTTTTGAGTTTTCGCGGTTTCCTTCTTAAGTTACTAAATTGACGAAAAACTCCTGGAAATACCAGACAGAACGAATTATCAATATTAAATAATAATAATGATAATAATAATTATGATAATAAGAGTGATAATAATAAAGAACAACATAAATTTTCGATTAATATGCAATGTATTATTGTGCCCCCAGTTCAAATTACCAGGTCGTCATAGTAACAGGGCAAACATGAGTTGATATTTGCATACATGTTCCTATATTAACCCTTATTTATCATCCAATTAATTCGAACCATCGTGGAGCAATGTCAATTTCATCCCACAAGTTTCGTTATTGAGGTTTTTATTTGCGTCCATTTTGATCTGTGCCCCTTGTACAGTGTCCAATTTAAAACTTTGCTTTTCAAAATAGAATTTTGGAACTAATAACTAAATCTTCAAAACCACCCTATTTGATAAATATGTCTTACCCACTTGTAATGGTACTTTACCGTACAGCTATGTAGATGCAGTAAAATATAGACAGTATCTTAGACTACTGCACGTATAGGCAACTGGATTAACATCAAGCGTCCGGCTATTATAGCGATTATAATAATCGCTTGTTCTAACGACTAGACTTGTTTGTCAACTCTAGGCCATAAATAAACCCACCCACAATTGATTACTGGGCATATCACAATGCAATAAAATATGTAATTAATAAAAATCTTGAAATTTTCATAGAAAATTCGGAATAAACGATTTAATTAAATTAACAAGTTTGTTCCCAATTGTTTTAAATTCAATCTAAAAACATTACACGTTGAAAATGAAAAGATAACATCATTAAAAATGTAAAGATATGTGCAACTTAAAAATTAATAATTAGATAATGTATTTTGGCATTTACAATGGGGTAGTCATTTGATTTCAAAATAAAGTAATGTGTATATGTATATGTATTTTTTCAAGTTCATTTAATACCTGAAAATGTAGTATATTAAAAAAAAATAAGTAATGAATTTTTCGATTGTAAACTTTCTAAAAACTATTTCCTGAAGATTTCACAGAGTGTATGGTGGGGACTGGAATTGGAGATAACATTTCTCTGACTTGTGTTCCTTCCTACAAGAAGATAGAAAAAGTATAGAAAATATATAAGAATATGTGCAATGCAATGTATAACAAAAATCCAGTCCACTTATGACTCACCTCATAAATATTTACAATTAAGTTGAAATTTTCCATGACATTTGGTCCAAGGAGAATCAAATTATTCTCTGTTCTTAAGATTTGTAATATGTCAGAGTCATCAACTCCTCTTCCGTCCTTTTCTAGCATCACCATCAATTGATAAATTTTCAGATGCTGCAACATAATATTCTTATTAGGTATTATTCATATAAATCAGTAAAATACAGGTTTATATATGTTTGTGGTGCCACAAAATTTGAAAAGATTTAGGATCATATTAATAAACTAATAGAGTATAGAAAAATTAACAATTTAAACGGTACTGTATTCTTAAAAGATCTAAGCACACCGATGTTCAACAGAATTTAATCCCTAAAACCAGCGCTGCTCAAACACAATTTGGTGCTGTATCAACAAACATAATTACCGTCGTAACGTACGTACGTCCGTCCGTCGGTAATTTTCCCATTTTAAGGAATATGATTTCTATGGTGAGTGTGTATCGATGGTTGCGCCACTATGAAAAAATTGCATTTTAAAGAACATCAATGAGTTTTGTAAGGGAGAATTTAACTACTTGCATCAACAAATTAAAAAGCAACGAAATAAATCATTGTTTTGCTCTAATCGTTTATTTTAGCGAATAATTTGTTTCGTACCAAAGAGTCGCGGTTACCCCCCGTATAAACAAGCTTGAAGCTGAAAGTCGAAATTTTGACATTTCAACTCCAGCTCAGGCGGCTTACCATCTACCCTGCTGTCATTTTTTGAAGAAACGAGTCAGACGTCTTAGAGCGCTATTGGGGCCTAAATATGGGCCAAACGTGTAAATTATACATTAACAGTTAGTTAAAGTATAGCATTTTGGAGCTTTAGACGCAATCTGGTGAATTTTCGAAAAGTGAGGTTATACGATGGTACGTTGGATGGAACATAATCAAGAACTGTGGAATGTGCATATACGTAAATGTTATAGGAGGCAATGTCATGCAATGAAAGAGCAGAAAAAATAATAGACAATGTGTATTAAAATCCAAAGAAACAAGTGCCTGTGACATTGATTTCATGAAATAAGTTGTCGCCATCAAACCGATGCTGATCGAGTTTATATTCTACGATAAAGACGATAGAGGTTAGAAACAGGACAAAAACGCAATGAATGCGGTGAACATGATGCTGAACGAAGTTCGTAGTAAAATGAACCAGTGTTTGCGAAACGTACAAAAGGAACATTTGTATTACTGATTCAAATAAGTATTGCAAATTACATTACTATAAATAATATTAAATTAATAAACGATATATAAGATTATTCTGTGTATACAGTAAGATTATGTGATGTACACGAGTATATCGTAGAATGTATACATTTACACAATATATTTATGTATGTGCACTCGGCAAGATGTTTATGCGTCCATGATTTTGAGTTTAGTTTTATAATAAAGTCAGGTTTTTGTAAATTGAATAACATTGGCACTCGAAGCCATCACTAACAGAAACCAAAAAAAATTATTAATCCTATTCGTTTAACGTTTAATGTTTTTAAAATCGTTTGAATCTATTATATATATTGGTTGTTTTCCATTCTTCAAAAATATACATAATATTGTGAACATTTTGGATTTCCTTGTGGTAAGTCGTTGCATTCTAACTGTCAGTTATATAACACAAATTTTAAATGAAGGGATTAAAAGTTTGCCCGTAAAGAGGATTTGTGACCGTCCGCTGACTATTTTAACTCTCGCACAAGAACATGAGTAACAAATGAAACAGGATTAAAATACCGTTCTCACGTTGTACTCGATGGTTAAAATAATGAACAGACTGCCATTAATTGGCTCTACGAGCAAGATTATTACGTACTGCTTACACAAGAAATACTTGCAAGAAGGGATAAAAAAAAACATGAAGTGATAATAGAAGTATGAAATCATTATAAATGTTAATTTATTTTTTTTTAATTCTTTGGACTCACGTTGGTCAAGAAGAAATTATCAGTTAAATTTAATATTGTCCTGTTTTAAAATTTAAATAAAATGTTCATTCAAAAAACTGCTTTGTGATTGGTGAGACGTCATATCGTTTAAGAGTGCACATATATATCGTGCATTTTTATACACTCATACATATATTTAGCGGCCAAAAGAAGTTTCCGAAATGAAGCGTGTAATATGTACTACAAATTAAATGAGTGAAATTAAAGATTACAAATATAACTATTCAATATTTTAATTATATTTGATATTTTAATAGCTATTTTACCTATATTATTTAAATTTTTTTAAATTATGTGTATGTAATCATGCAATTGCTGAGATAGCAATTACGATTGAGTCAGTTGAGGGTGGATAGAGTAGATGTTATACAATAGAAGAAAACCATACAAACGATACCAAAAGGGATATCCAAGTTTAGTCCGTTCTTTCCAATATCTGTTAAATGTGGGAGTCTGTTACGTCTACTTGACGGTTAGTACATTGGTATATGATTAGACAACACATGTGCCGAGTAGTGAACCTTTTCGTTAACTTTTATGTTTTTTACTTTTTCATTATTTTTTTTAAATTTGTGAGAACAATCAATGTGGCTCTTTATGTTTTTGCATTTTACAAACTAATGCCAAAAATTGATATTTGCGGACAAAATAACAGTTCTTTTAATACGATTACTCTAACGATCAATGTAAGACTAACGTAGGGTGTACGTATCTGCGGAAAGTTTTTGTAACATGAAAATTTTATAATGATTTTTACAATTAAAAATTTATAATTATTAAAAATAAGGAGTAAGACTAATATTAAATTTATTCCAATTGAAATAAATCTCAAATTCATAAATATGAAAATATCCCTATTACTATTATGTTCTTCTGTTCGCTACTATATTCGTTACTACTCCATACATTTTTAGCGAACATGTTGACATGTATATGTCGAAATCATAAGATTAAATATATATGTAGGATAAAATGTATGTGTACATGGTCACGTGTATATGTTCACATGGCAATAAGTATATGTGTACATGGTAATAAATATATGTGTTCATGGCTGCCCGTGTTTTTTCACGGGCATTAACTAGTAAATATATATGGGTGTAAATATTCTCCTCGTAGTAAATATATGTTATTTTTTGTAACTTACTGCAATCGAACAGCTGTAGGGGGAAGAATTGGATGCCACTTAAACTTCCACATGAACACACGCGCAAATAATATGAACTTTCAATTAGGAGAATCATTTCAAAATTGAGCTGCATATTTCGCGTCATACGTCAAACGTTTTGACAACTACAGGTAATTTTTGTTTTTCCACTAGAAACAATATTAAAATCATACATCTTTGTTAAACAACATTTATGTTGGCGCTATTGACGGCGGCCATCTTAATTTAGCTGTCAGATTGGCAATTCGTTATTACGGTTTAGTGTTAAGTAATGTTTTCGTGAGAAAAACGTGTAGAAACACCCGTACGAGTGAATAAGAATCTCAAAGAAACCGACCGACACCTTCTAGAATCTAGGCAAAGGCGGTAACTCATCTTAATGCTTATTTTTCTACAATATAAGTAACTTACAAATATGAATAACTCTCGCAATAAGCGTATAAGGTAACTTAATTATAGCAAGTTATATAGCATAGTGTTCAATATCTAAATATTTAGAATTAAACAAAGGATATCGTCATATCTTCATGTTCATTCACAGAACTAGGTAAGATTCCTATCAGCAACCCTAAAATAACCACCAACACTCGAGCAGAGATAATAATTTAATTCGTGAGAATATACCTAGACAGATACGTGGCAGTAAGCAGTTATATGCAAATGAAGGTCGGTGTTAATACCCAACATATCTATAGAGCCGGCATCATAGATAAGTGATGTGTCGTGTCTGTGTAAACACCAGGCAGGCAGATGAGGTCCAAGAGATAGCTTTGCGGGCAGGAGTTGGCCGAAGTCGCTTTTAGGAAGTCGCTTTCGGAAGTCTGTTTTAGGAGGTCTGTGGCTCGGCGCAGAGCAGAGGCGGCTGTGCAGCGGCAGGTACGGGCGTGGGTGGCGCGGAGGAGACGAGAAGGAGCTCCCGTTTGATAAACGGACTATCTTGATCCATAAGTCGAGAGGAGTCTGGGAGTTTACTTCTGAATTACTCGGAGTTGGAGTGTGTTAGCCTGATAACGTTTCGCTATTCGTCGCAGTAGCACTCAACTCGTAAAGTTTAACTGCCTGGGTGCTTATGCTCGCCACATATATTCGGGGCGCTTATCGCGGACTCGCTTTACTGCCAAACGGGAGCGGAACTAAGGTGCCACCTCCCCGTGGTCCTGGGGAGCTGTTGGATTAAGAGGATTTTTAGGGGGAGACAAACATTTGTTGTTGAGACATTTGTTTTTGAATTGTTTGTTTTTGAATTGTTTGTTCTTGAGAAATTTGTTTTTGAATGGTTTGTTTTTGAACTGTTTGTTCTTGAGAAATTTGTTTTTGAAACGTTTGTTCTTGAGAAATTTGTTTTTGAAACGTTTGTTCTTGAGAAATTTGTTTTTGAAACGTTTGTTCTTGAGAAATTTGTTGTTGAGAAATTTGTCGTTTTAAATGTGTCCTATAGTGCGTTGTTTCCAACATGTGTTTTTGTCTCCTTTGTTGCATTATCTCTTTGTTCTTTAAACTACTTACATATTTTTGTATCAATTTTAGTTTTAATCACCTCATTCTACCTTCTGAACATAGGCTTCTCGTATATCTCATTTTCAGTTTTTCTCTATTCTGGACTAGTCTTCTCTAATAGACTTTTGCTATCAATTACAAATCGATGCGCGATGGTTCATCACATTTATGATTGTCAGGTTGTTTTCTTTTACAAACCTGGTCTGCCAATAGAGCAATCTTGTTTCATCTTTTGTATTTATATCTTTGACTTTATTCACTTATTTATTTATTATTTTTCTCAAAATTTAATTAGAAATCTGTTACTAATATTCACTCTATGCTCTAGATTCTAGAGTCTAAATTATTGAGTCGTCGGTCTTGCTCGCTTCGCTCGCAAGCGCTCGCGCCTGCGGTGCTCGCGCCTGCGGCGCTCGCTTTTATACAGTCAACTGGAGTGAGTTAATTCAAGATACTGATTCCTTAATTTCCCGTTTCATTATTTTCCTGTTTAATTATTTTACTGTTTAATTATTTTCCTGTTTAACTATTTTACTGTTTAATTATTTCCTGTCTGATTATTTACTGTTATATTATTATACTGTTTAATTATTTTATATTCTATTTTTTTTTAAATTTTATCTGTAGTTTAATTTTTTTTTCAAACAGTAATTAGAAAATAGTTTCTAATACTTATTCACTTTATGCTCTAAAACCTAGAAAATAGAAAACAAAATATGTCTTCTTTCAAATTATTGAGACGTCGGCCTTGCTCGCTTCGCTCGCAAATGCTCGCGCCTGCGGCGCTCGCTTTAATAATCTCAACAGGAGTGAGTTAATTCAAGTTACGGTTTCATTAATTTCCCGTTTCATTATTTCTCGTCTGATTATTTTCTTGTTTAATTATTTCCTGTCTAATTATTTTACTGTTTAATTCATTCTCGTCTGATTATTTTACTGTTTAATTATTTTATTTTCTATTTTTTTTCAAATTTTATCCGCAGTTTAATTTTTTTTAAACTAATTAGAAAATAGTTTCTAATATTAATTCACTGTATGCTTTAGAGGTTATAAAATAGAAAACAAAATATGTCTTCTTTCAAATTATTGAGACGTCGGCCTTGCTCGCTTCGCTCGCGCCTGCGGCGCTCGCTTTAATAATCTCAACTGGAGTGAGTTTATTCAAGTTACGGTTTCATTAATTTCCCGTTTCATTATTTCTTGTCTGATTATTTTACTGTTATATTATTTTATTCTTTAATTATTGTTCTTTTTAATTTTTTATTATTTAACTGCAGTTTATTTTATTCCAAAATCTAATTAGAAAACTGTTATTGATATTTATTCTATGCTCTAGAAGCTAGAAAATAGAAAACAAAATATGTCTTTTTTCAAATTAGAAAACTGGTGCTAATATTCACTTTAAGAAGCTATAGCTTCTATACCTATGCGTATGTGGATCTAATTATTTTGCCTACTTTTGACATTTACTTCAAGGACCAATACAACTGCTTGCAAGTTGGGTTGCCTATACTTGTATCTATTCCAACTACAGACATGTTCGAATATTGTGTTCGAATGGTCATCCCTATAAAGTTTATTTTTCTCATTTATGTTTATTTCTTATAATATTTCTGGAAAATTTGTTTTATTTTTTATTATCTATAGATAATAATACACAATAATATTATAATGTTTCTGGGAAACTTGTTTTATTTTTTATTATCTATAAATAATAAAAAATAAAACAAATTTTCCAGAAACATTATAAGAAATAAATATAAACGAACAAAAGAAACTTTATAGGGATGACCATTCGCCACATAATTCGAACATGCCTGTAGTCGGAATAGATACTAGTATAGGCAACCCAACTTGCAATCAGTTGTATTGGTCATTGAAGTAAATGTCAAAAGTAGGCATAATAATTAGATCTACATACGCGTAGGTATAGGTATACAAGTACATAAAAAACGTTTTCAGCGATTTTATTGATTTTACATGAAAATATGATTGATTGTTTAGAGGCCCATATATTAAAACATTAAAAAATAAATCATCAAATATCTCTTTAATCGTTCATTACCGGTGTCCAAATGGTGAATATGTTTACAATACATTTACCTATGTACTAACGAAACAAGGTAATAATAGATAGATCCTATTAAAGGAAAAATTATTGGAAAATGAAAGAATGTAACAGCAACTTTTTTTAATTGTCTTATACGAGCACAATAAGATGAGAGACGCAAAGGCTAAAAACAGCTCGCTTCCGCCCTGACGTTGACATAGTTGGTTGTCTAACTTTTCCTACTTTCCGGGCAGGAGTAATTTGAGAATTTCCTCCTCTGTTTGGTTTGGCGAATTATTCTTCCGCCACAGCCATGATGGTGATAAATTTCCCGGGCGAGGAGGAAATATAGTTTTCCCGCGAAGCCTCCGCCCCCGGCGACGGGGCAATTCTATCAAAGCAGGCGGTGTGCGGGTGCCGACACCCCCCGACTATCGCCGAGCGACCACGATAGAGTGCAAAGTTGAAACCATTAACGTCTTATCGCGCCTTCACGAAATTGCCCCCGTATTTCCTGCGGTATCTCAATAATGCATCGGGTCGGTCTCTGAGATGGTCCTATCTCCGGATTGGTTTTCCAATTTCGCTCTTCGCCCTCGCCGCACCCAGTGGCGTTCTTCTTGCCAAAGGATCCGCTTCATCGGAGATCGAGAGTTGTCAAATAGTTTTCCGATATTTATTGGCGCATTCCTGGCGCCCGAGCCTTTGGATTAAATTTACATATTGACAGCTGTGGGTGGAGGACACAAGAAGACAATAATTTCGTTTGCTTTCAAGAGCGCTGCTTACTGTCCTTATATATTTAATACATACCTATACAATTTTCTTTTGTATACGTTTGAAAGAATTTTAAGCCGCACTTCCGTCCTTCATGAAATTTATAAAAAATAGGAGAAATTACAATTATAAAAAAAATCGTATTTAATTTTTGAAAAATTTTGGAAAATGTCAGCATAAATAGAAGCAGCAGTTCTTTCAATTACATTCGTGATAGAATGTTCCGCCACTGGTTTTCCAGTATTTTGTGAAAGCGCTGGCCCGCAGCGTTCTCTGGAGTCGCGAGGTGTGGAAGATCTCCTCAGCTACTTCGCGCTATCAGCCGGTTATTGCCCAGGATGTCCATTATGTAAGAAGGCGTTTAGATAGGATGTAACGTACAGCGTATACGATTTATATTTTAGCACCGCTTAATTTTATATGAAGGAAAGTTGGGGCAATCTTTAACGTCCTCGCAATTGTTCTTCCGCGATGACCGTAATATAAAATTCGCTGCTGCAGTTTCCTTATTTTATTAACAAAAGTTTTGATTAAAAATTTTTGTTTACCAAAGTTTTATTTACAAAATTATTATTTACAAAATATTCGTAAAATTACTGATTTTAATTCAGTGTAACCGAACTTTCTCACGCGTCAGAAAGCACGCTTATTGCATTATCCAGCATTGTGCAATGGAGCACTTTGCGGATCCATTCACTTTCCCATCGTAAACAAGGACGTCTCATCAGAATTCAATACTCACAATTTTGCAGCACAGAGAACAACTCCCTAAACACCTCCTCTGAAGGTATAGATGTCGGGCGAGTCCCTGAGGGCTAAGCACTCCTGTTTTACGCGACCCATTCTCGCAGCCTTTGGGAAATCTCTTCATATGTGGTCTTCACCCTATTTCGGAAACAAGCAGCGATTTATTGGCCGTAGGAGCTCGGCTAATTGGCTTGAGAGCAGCCGACATGTTTCCGCTATGTCTGGCTTTACTACCGCTGTGGGTTCCCAGCCCTTGCGGCTACAAAACTCTGGGAGTGTGAAAGTGGAGATGTCTCTCGCGTCCTTAAAATTACCCTTGTTGGTGTTCCTTCTTCCCTGAAAACTTCCCACTACTTTTTTTAGTTTTTCAAATTTTCCTATTTCTTTTCAAGTTGGTATATCATGACTCAATTATGTCTATTCAATTATGTCTACTCAATTATGTCTACTTATTTATGTCTACTCTATTATGTCTAGCAAGATAAATTCCGGATTGATTTGTATCCAGATGCAGATGACGTAAAGCAAATTAAAATTAATAATATGCCTGAATGTTATCTTTAAACAAATTATAATTTAATCTGTAGTCGTAACTACATATCTTAATGTAACACGGAAATCGATTCCCCGAAATTAAGCTTTAAGAAATTTGAACAGGAGCCAAGGCGAACGCGAATTTATCGCCGAACGTCGCAGTAATTCTCCATTATGTATTTTATGAATAACAATTGTTATATTTCACAATGTTAATGTTGTGAAATATAACACACATCAAATCGCGAACGCCCCACGCAGTCAATCATAATTAGAGCTAAACGAAACATAAAGATAACATCGGCATTATAGAGACATGAATATCCCGGCGCAACCCCTAGCACAATAGCGCCGACATTAATAAAGATCACAGCCGAACGTCCCCATTGATTGATCCAACAAACGCACAAACACAAAATTTTGCGTGATACGCTTCTGCTGCGCTGCGACGAGCAATAGATGCGTTTCATTTTACGGTAGATTAATATTGGATAACTTATGGATAACTCCAAAGGGTGATAGATTTCCCTTGGGGGACCTGCTTGTATTAGGGGGATGGATTGCACGGTAATATTGACTTTGAGCGGTTTTAAACTGGCTTTGCGTAATGTGTAATGCTCGTATATTTGTATACGCATACATTTGTATTGCTTATATTTGTATCTTTTAAAATATATTTGTATACTACGTGTATATATATATATATATATATATATATATATATATATATATATACAGAATGATCCATTCACAACTGGCCAGGGGGTGGAGACACAATTCTATAGGTTATAAGGTCGTCGTTCGTCAATGGCTGAGACTACAAAGCCCCTCGAC
>JAWQRP010003742.1:0-12873 GCA_033557875.1 Quadriops clusia
ACGGTTTAACTTTAATATTTAAATATGGAGTGGTCTCCAGTCGACTTTCTTGTATATTTCTAAGGTGTACTATATACAAGATAAAACAGATTCACACTAGGATTCAGAGCGATTTTTGAATAATTTTGATATATAAAGCGCTCGGATGTAAAACGTGCCAACTATCATGGAAATACTATGTAGTTAACAGGTTTAACACCCTAATGTTTCAGATGTACACATATGCACATTTAAAAAAATGTTAAAAAAGACCACTTCCGGTTGCGCAATTTTGCTAAAATTTGATATATGTGAGTTTTTTGATATTTTAAAAGTTACTATGTACAAAATTTGAAAGAATTTCCTTGAAGTAAAAAGGCACTTTACTGTAAAGAGTTTCATTTCTGTTTAAGGTAAAAGAGTACTTCAGGTTGAGCAATTGTCCTAAAATTTGATATATACGAGATTTTCGCTATTTCTAAAGCTAGTACAAAATTTGAAACAAGTACATTAAAGGAAAATGGCACTTTATTTGAAAGAGTTTTACTTCCGTTTCAGGTAAATTGCCACTTCCAGTTATGCGTATGAACCCAAAAGTTGATACGAGCTTACTTTTTACCTAAAATGACTACATACCAAAATTTTATCGATATAGCTCAAGTCGTTTTTAAGTTATCGTGACATAAAAGGAAAAAAGGGCAACATCGATTCAGAGGCATTCAAAACGTCAAGATTCATCAAAATATCAAAAAAATTTTTTCGCATGATCACTATACTTTCTCTGCGAGAAAATAAAAAACGTTGGTTTTCTCTGTTTCCCTTGGATCCCATATTTTAATATTATTTAAATTCTTGGTTCTCTTTATTAATATTATTATCTTTGTTTTTTTTCATCTTGGGTATTTTGGGCCTTGTTTTCATTGATTAACTAGATTATTTCTTTTTTATTTCCTTTAGTCATTTACACGACGCTTCGCCCTCCAAGTTTAGGCTTCTTCAGGAGTTAGATCTTTCTACATTTTTTTTATATTCAGCCTGGTGTATTCCTTCATGGGTCTCACTCGCTAGTCACCATAGTACTCCCACATTACTTGAAAAAAAATCCTCCTAAACATTGGTTTTCCCTATTTCTCTTGGATTCCATATTTTTAGCTTGAATCAAAAGAAGTTGTAGAAAAATGTAACTCTTGAAAGAACCTAAAACTGGAAGGTGAAACGTAGTGTAAATGAGTAAAGGTAATAAAAAAGAAATAATTTTGTTAATTAAATAAAATAAGGCTCAAAATACCCATGATAAAAACAAAACGAGGATAATAATAATAAAGCAAAGAAAGTCAAGAATTAGAATAAAACAAAAATACTATTAAGCTTCATGATGGAGATGCGTCTTTTTAAAACGCTTGCATTCCTGCTCAACATGTAGCATTTGTAACAATAAAACCGCAATCCTGGGAGCCACTCAGGATGAATGGGACACCCGGTACTTTAATACATACATATTAATCATAGTACAGGAGGGTAAATGCGCTGTCCCTTCTGTGTCCCTTCGTTGACCCGGAGCAAAGCAGAACAGGCCGTGAACGTGTGTAAACGGTTGCCGAGGGATGTGACACGGGGGGTGTCTCTGCCACACCGGGTTGCTCTGATGGCTGCTGGCGTGCCGTGGGGTGGTGATGTACGTCTGGAGGTAATCCATCAACCCCCGGTTTGGATGGGAACAAGAGCGGAGGCGGGGGCGAGAGACAGGTGGGTCAGTGCTCGACCTTGGCAATTTCCACGGCCACCGCCACTGCCATCACTGCCGCCGCCAGGGATGAAGAAAGAGCGAGAGCGCCAAATAGCATCCATCGCTGTCTCCTGGCAACAAAGAACGCTCGGTTCGATACTGAAGGTCACCCCGGGGACGACGATCCGTCGCCCCCTGCCATCGCCAACCCTGCCATCGCCACCCCTGCCATCGCCACCCCTACCATCGCCACCCCTACCATCGCCACCCCCGGGGGGCAGGAGTCGAAATGCGCCCGCTTTGATGGACGTGGAGAGGCGGCGCGGCCGCCACCGCAGCCTCAGCCTGTGCCTCTGCCTCTATCGCCGCCGCCGCCGCCAACGCCAACGCACTCTAGATTCCGATTCGGCACGTATCCGTAGCTACGTACGCGTACGGTTACGTGATCTACCGGTTCTTTGCTCGACGCGTATTAGGGTTGTTTAACCCCAGACATGGACAAAAAAGGGAAGAGTAAAGTAGGAAAAATTACGACGAGACACACAGCGGAACAGTACTTCCATTGGCTATGCACAGAGAAAAATGTTCTTGTAAATTTACAAGACTACTTGCTTTTTGGGATCAATGCTTTCCGTCCTTTTATTACAACTTTTTTTATAAAATAATTACTACTGTAATCTAATTTACAAATCTTCGTATAAAAGTTTTATCTACATACTTTTATTATGTACCAAAACGAGCACGTCTGCTAGTATAATATAAATTGCCTGATAGAGGTGTACACATTACATATGTTTGCAACATTTAATAGCAACCACCAAAAATTTAAATTTATTTTGAAAATATCAAAAGATAATAAAATATTTTTTAGATGTGATTTTAATTAAAAAAATACTGAAATACATACTTCTTGGTTTACAAAAAATATTTGGTCAGAAAGATATATAAATTTTTTATCAAATTGTGATTTTAATTATAGAAAAGTATAATACATACCTATTATGTTTAGTAGATAGAGCATACAAATTAAGTAATACTAAATTTTGACATACTGCCATTAAAAAAAATAAAAATTGCTTTAAGAAATATCGATTACCCAAAAAATTTAGTAAATAAAATTAGAAACAATAGTATTAGCAAAATTTAAAATATTCAAAGGCAAACATAAGAGTAACAACAATAATAATAGCCAAAATTATATAATATTTTATATATATATAGATTACTATATATAAAAAACGTATTCACTGTAATCATTTGTTTGTAATTCACCTATTCATAAAATCTTACAAAAATCACGTTGACAAATCTTTCTGTAGATCCTCATATAAGTTTTATTTATTTCTAACATGTTCCAAAAATAAGTACGTCTGCTAGTATAATATAAATTACCTGATTTAGGTGTACACATTACATTCCATTACTATAATAACAAAAGTTGTAAAATAGTAATGACAACGTTGTCCCCAAAATTCCAGTTTTGTATATTTACAAATAAAATTTTCTTTGTAGGTATTTTCTCTTTATAACACAAATAAATTACTAATTTTGGTGTTATGCAATTTCCTTGGCTTTATTCGTTTGAGGCATTATTTGTTTTGGATATAGTTTACCGAACGGCGGTACTTGAACCGTAAGAGATATTATATAAGTTTATAAATCCTATACAACATACCCTCAAAATAAACGTAATTTATACTCCTGAGTAGTAACTTTTACACAAATATTGCAAAAATACATAAAACTTAGAAAAAATGTAATGTGAATTTTACAATCTTTTTCTCTATAAGCTTAGGTGTTAACATTTTTGTTTTTTTTTGTAATTATGAAAAATATCAAATTGCTATATGATAAATGAAACAACAAATGACACCTTACATGTATCTTGATAAATTATAATATTCTGACTATTTTACATAAAGGCAACAAAAAAAGGTATTTGTAATAGAATAGGTTTTTTGTGGTAAGCTTGGAGGTCTACTTGAAAAAATTATAATAATAAACTAATATTTGAAACACCACTCTATAATATTTTTCAATTTCTGTATATCCAACATCATAAATATTTTTGTGAGAAATAATAAAATACCGCGCCGTCTAATCCTCTTTTCCCATTACAAGCGCATTTTTTTTCCTTTCGCGTATTAAACGAACGAAAGTAGCTCTAACCCCAATAATTAGAAAATACCACTGGAATATTACGACGAAATTAAAATACTACAGAATAACTGATGCGTGGCCTATAATTTCGTCCCAGACTCTAATACATACAAAGCGTGTCCTTCCTAACAGTAAAGGTCTCCGTCGAGGGCAACAGACCAGACGTCCTCCGGCTCGCTTTGGCGATTTCTGGCGAGATGCGTCGGGACGCAAGAGACCGGATAAAGTTAAGGGCGAAAGAGAGACGGAGGAAGAGAAAGGAGAATTGGGAAAGCAGTAGACTCGGCTCGTCTCGACGACTACATAACCTGGCCGTGACCTTGTCCCTAACCTACCCCAATCGATAGAACGTCGCCCCGACTTTGCTATATTCTGCTGGGAGCAGCAGAATTCGGGGTTGATGCTTTTGGTAGGAAAATGCGTGAGGCGAAGGGTTGGGAACCCGTCCCACCATTCGCGATAACCGCCCCACCAGTCTGACTCCCACCGAGCTATTTTGTTTGGCAAACATGGATGGATGGAAAAAATTTATGGAGGAGCTCCGTGCTAAATTGCCTCTAACAGGCATAATGCTCTTCGTTTTATTATGATTTATGACGAAGTGAGGTAGGTATAATCTAAGGATATTATATGTAAATAGCCTTCCCAGATAATAATTCTTGCTATAATTACTTCCATTGTTTACACTTATTCCATAGGGTGTTCAAAAAGTTATGCACAAATAGGACAGGACAACAAATTGCGAACGGTATGGGACCGACGCCGACGCGTGTCGTTTAGGTGAATAAATTCGGTGTGGAAATGTTTTGGCGGAAGTTTCCACGCGGAAGGAAACAACACTCGCTTCCGGTATTGATTTCGGCTTTCGTTTCTGACCTTGACAGGGCCTCACCCAACAATTCCGGGGTTTCCTCTTGCCTCTTTCCTGCCGCTCATACAGCCCGTGGCAATTTGCCAAGCAACAACTCAAAACCAATTTGGTAAACTTTGAATACATTCGATTATTCCCTTTGTTTATCAAGTTTGCCCTAACACAGTGAAGAACACCGACGATGATTGTGCTACTTGTGCCACGCCAAAATTCATGGAAAATCTTGAAATATTGGAGAGAGGAAAGTAGGTCGCGGGTACACATGAAAACAAAAAAAATTAAAAAGGGTTTTCATTGAATTTGATATTACAGACAAACCGGATTTAATAAACCGGCAAATAAAAAGCAGCAAATTTACTTTGTGTCCTTTTTATACTTTCGCTCTAGCCCTGAACGTCCGCTTCCTTTGTTCCAATATTAATTAATTAGCGCAGAGCTTTGGAACTCGTAAGGAAAAAAAACGTCCTTTCGTTGGATTAAAAAGTAAATATTAATAATAAAAAAGATTAAATATATATGTACAGCAAAATTTGTACTGCCCGTTTCAGTTTCATTATTTACATACATAGATGTATATTTTCTCTGAACGCTTTCCCTCTGCTTTGAGCCTTGAGACTTGAGTTGGGAATTTGGAGATCTTTTCATGTCACTGATGAATTAGAGTAAATCCTTGTTTCAGTTATAGGGAAAGGAAAAGTGAGGGGCAGGCAAAGAGAAGCGGAAAATGCCGTTCGCTCGACGCTTCGCAAAGGGGGACTGGGGGTTGGAGGGGGTCGTGAGTGAAAGCTCGGGAAAATCGATCGTTTCGTCGTCTGGGTCTAAAGCACAGGGTCCCCGGAAAACCCTCTCCCCGTGATTTAAGCGGCCCCCAGTCTACTTCAGTGGAAAAGAGTTCAAGGGAACCGTTTTCACTATCGCATCCCTTCTGTCTCGACTTAATTACCGCTAGAATGTAGACATCAGCGCGCAGATGTCGCTCGAGGATTTCGTGCCACCAGACGCAGACACACCAGCATACTTATGCTCTTTCTCAACTAAGGCCAAAAAGGCCCATTTGTTCCCTTCCCTAAGACTAACGGGGACTTTTTGCCCATTGTTCTTCTAACTTTAATTATTCAACTTCCAGTTTTCAGGGCTCGGAGAAAATTGTTTCGTTCTTAAGTGACGCCGTTCTAAGGATTCCTCGCCCTTAAATTTAATGTCCTCCATCGCGGGGATGAAACGAAGGGTTGGGAAGCACCCGGGGCGCGAACATCACATCCCGTTTGTTAAATGCTGCTGCCAATAGCAGATCGGAACTCACAATCAGTTACCTGAGCAACTGCCCCCGGAGGCAGCATTCCTAACCCAGCCTAAAATATGTATCGTTGGGGTTTACATGTCCTTGCAAAATCATTTTATTCAAATTCCTCTCGCTAAAATACTCTTTGTTTCCCTTTAGTGAAAAGAAGTTTTCTAATATTGGGATACCCAGCAAGGTGATAATATAATTTATGTAGACAATATAAAAAATATAAAAGACGAATTTCTTTATACCTAGGCACAACAATTTCGACAAATAAAAAGCAAGGTATTCGTCTTTTATATTTTTTATATTCTCTACATAAATTTAAAATGAAGTTTTCGTTTAATTGTGTGAAATACTTATATTATACATCAGTATACCGATAATCCATAAAACCAACGGATTATATATGTTAGAAATTAAAGCACCAATTTTTAAAATATATTTTTTGTTGACACGTGTGAATAATTAATTAATAATGCAAACGAAAACAGAGAAATATTAAATAATAAATTTTAAATTATAATAAAAATCCTTGATTTTCCAAGAAAAAACGTAAAAACAACATTATTCATAGATCGCAGATATTTATGTATGTATGTGAGACAGACACCTGGAGTATCTACTTTTTACTTTTTAACCATTCACTAACGTGTTTGTTTTCGAGAGTTCCTTCACAATGCCGCCCGCTTTGTGTCGTCGTGAAAAACTCTTTAGGCGGTTCCTGAGGTGTATTGTGCTGAAGGTGGGGCTTCCAAGTTTTCCTCTCTCACCTAAGACAGCTAGCAGACGCAGACTGTCGGACAAGTTAGAATTAGAGCTTCTTGAAACTCTCGACAGCTTTCATTACGAGTAATTTATGAATTCGGCACGTCTGTAGCCAGGGCTGCGCCCTTCTGCTCCTGTTGGAGTTTACCTCGTCCGCTTTACAAGGCCGTCTGGATGGTGCGGAGGGTGGCCGCCTGGATCCTGGCGCTGCGAATGGGTGGGATGGGACGCTGGGATGAGAGGGAATGGGACATCATTTGACTGAAGCTGTCAGGCGGATTCGCCAAATTTCGGCATTGTGGAATAAGAGCCGTGTGCTCGCCTACTTTAGCAGATTAACGAATTTCGTCTGGATGGCGTCCCCTGGCGCCCTGACGCGTCGGACACTTGTCATGATTTTACATCAAGGATACCCTAATAAATATCTACGACTCAAATACATCTACACAAAATAATTTAAAATAAATAAATTAAGCACTCTATATAATTTACCTGATTTGCCTACTAGCAATTTCACCCCAAAATCTAAGCAAATAATGCTATTTTCTCGTAATATGGCATACTTACAAGGGAGGGATACGATCAGAATACTCTGACTTGATTGAAACATTTGATTAGTTACATAAATCAAAATGAAGATTTACAAATTTTTACGTATTGTGGGCCTTATGGGTGTCGAAGTTGGGTGACAATTTTTATATAGTAAAGGGTGCCCCACGGCGTGCACCGGATTTAAATTAAGAATTAAACATAGTACCCAAGCAACATCATTGGTCAATTATACCTGTGGTTAAGGAAAAATAACCTAAATAAGTTAAATTTAACTAATTTGCAACTTCATTTTTAACTTTATATACAAAATATGTTTCAAGTAAAGATTATAAGTTTTATATTACCAAAAACTAACATCAAAAGTATGACTTAATAGTCATGAAACTTAGAAGTAAAAAAACAGGTCAACATTTGGTTAAATATAACTTCGAAATAAACCTCATATCCTTTAAACCTTAAAGGCATTTATTAAGTATATTTTAGTCTAATTTTAAACTAAAGATATTCCCTTGAAGTAAATACTACCAATAAGTTATTTTTAAAAATTATTAAGATGCATTGAGGGTATATGTAGTACAAGTTAGTGCAGTATCATAGATGATCAGAACAGTGACATCGATGAAAGCGGAGAGGAATAGAAATATTATTCCAGGTTAAATTCTAGGTTATCATTAATTAATAAGTAGTCACTAAATCACAAAGTATCTGCAATGAACATTACCAGTTATTGTATTTACATTCAATACATACATTCACGTATAGGCAACCAACTAATTCGAAATTTGATGTTATAAAGATGTACTGCCTACTGTTAAAAATGCCACAAATGCACGATACAAATGTGTTGACGAAAGCTAGATATACTGTTTAGAAGACTGAAAGAAAAAATTAGAACCATTTTACAATTTGATTCATTATGATATGCCACACTTACAATTTGAGGTTATGTTTATCTTCCTATAAAGGCAATTCAATCAATAGGTCGAAAGCGAAGGTATTTTAGACTTTGTGGTCAACTCGTTAGGTCTCGCCATATTTATATATCCGTAACTTGAGCATTCATGTCCACCATTTTGTACTTGGGCAGTTTGATGGTTAATATTTATTTAATATACTAATTACAACTTCGCAAAACTAATTATAATGAGCATTTTGAAGGTTCCGTATAAGATGACAATTAATTAAACTTGGACACTAAGAAATATGATTCAAAATTTCTTTGGAAATATTTAACATTTTGTTATGACTGCTACTTTTTGAGGCGCTTTGACATATTATGAAGTGTGATCTATGATTTCATCAGAAAATTTTTCAGCGCAGTAAAAATTTGTTCTATAGGGTAACCTGTTATAATGTTATAATTATTCGAGTAACATATGTATTAATGTAATGGTGGAAGGAAGGTCTAGAGGAAGAACTTTATCGTTAAAACTGTTTCGGGGAAAGAAGATACTAAACAAGTACGAACTTATTATATTATTCATTTGTTAGATAAAGATGTAAACTGTTGAACGCGTGCTCATGCGCCATATCCAAACAGAGAAATAAGTTAAAAATAGGTTAAATATTAGTAAGAAATAAGTTAAATGCACCTCAATTGGTTAAGTTTACCTGAAATTTACTAATATATCAGGGATATTTAACTTTGACCATGAAGTCCAATTTCCTTTATAGTTTGCGACCAAAATTGTTGCTTGGGATGTAACTTTTCTATAACTGAAACCAACGACTATAAAACCAAGCTAAGTGAGAAGACGCAAAAGAATTTAAGTAGTACCAAAGATCATTATCCCCGAGAACATCGCGTGCAAAGACAAATGAAGACATTTTCCACTTATTGCTGCTGCTTTCAGGTCCGATTATATCTTCGTTTGCGACACTGTTAAGAAGAATGAAAACAAATTTAAAGGTTTATAAAAGTCCCAGCACTATTCTATTTACCTACATGACAATATATTGTACATATATTCATATATAATATATGATATATTATAGTATATTACTTATAAGTATAGTATACTATTCAATAGTATAGTATACTATTCAATAGTATTAGTATACTATTCAATAGTATAGCTGATTTATCTAGCCCATGCCAGATTTTGCGATGAAATCGTCCATAGCGCGTCACGACGCCGACGGTGACGCCCAAGCGTATTCAAAGTGCCGATGGACGTCTTCATAATTCCAGACCCAAAATACAACTCCTCTAATAACAATGACCTACATGTCGGAGAGTGTTGACAATGCAACAGATCTCGCCGTATTTTTAGCTGTTTTCTCATAATCAATAGGACAGGGCGCGTGTGACAAAGGCCGAGCCATTTCTCATGCAAGCAAGACAGTGGCACCTGCGTGCGATGACAGGATAAATAATCGAAGGCATTAATTTCCACAATTAAACTGAGTCAGTGGTAGCCATTGCTTCTTCCTCTCTTTAATTATGCTCTAAATTGCACGGCGATGCAACACGGTTGTAATTCGGCTTGGCAAAAGAGAACGTGTGAGTCCACCCTTAGTGTGCTCCAAGCTTGGTGTGCTCTAAGTTTGGTGTGTTCTAAGCTTGGTGTGTTCTAAGCTTGGTGTGTTCTAAGCTTGGTGTGTTCTAAGCTTGGTGTGTAAATAAACCCAATAGCTTTGTATTGACACCATTTACATTAAAAGCATTTATACATTTTCTATTTATAAATAGAGAGTTATTATTAATTCAATATAAGTAAAACTTTTGCTAACAATTTATGTCTGATCATTTATAATCAACACTAGAAAAATAAGCTTTTCATACTAACTCTCCCGAGGAAACAAGCAATCTGCATTTGCGAAACGTTGAGAAACGGGATTACATTTAATTTAAATTTAATAAAAAATTTTTCGCAAATGCTGCTGCAGTAAAAGTGCATCCAAAGCGTCCAGAAGCGTCAAGTGTGTACACTTCCCGATAAGCAAATTCATTATCAATCACATAATATTTACTCGCAATATTACAATGAGATAGTCGAGCCACCGGCGTTATTTGCACAAACCTGAAGAGATTAAATCATGAAGAGATTAGAGCGAAAATAACAACAAGAGCGGTCTAATAGATACGCAAATGTAAACGCAGAGGCCATGCGAGCTGCAGATTCGGCGCTTTCCGTGGAAAAAATGGCAAGACCGCATCGAAAGATGCGTCAAATGGCGATAAAGCCGAGCAAGCAATCGGGTATGCGCGGAGATAACGTTTTTCTAATGAAATTTATTTATATACGCCATTATCGCGTCCATTTTTGCAATGTGCCTCGCATATTTGGAATAGAATAGAGTTGTGGAAAATTTGCAGTATACGTCCACGTATTTAGCAATTAGAAATAAGGATAAATATTTGAGGAGAGTTTTTTTTTAATAAAAATAGTTGAGTATAACCTGGGTAAACCCTGGTATAACCACATACACCGTGAGTCTGAAAGTTCGCACTAAATGGGAAATTTATTTATTATTGGTTTTACGAAAAAGTGTTATTAAGATAAAAGTCTCCGCTTTATTCAAAATTAATTATGAGCTAAACAGATGTCACCTGCAACTTCCGGTTTGGCCATGGCGGGACAAAATTCAATCGATGTATAAGAGTAAAGTACCCTTATTTTTAAAATTATTTAAAAATTTTATAAGAAAGAGTCATCCAGATTCACATTTTATAGCCAAATATGAGTTTGGTAAAGTAATTAAAAAAAATTGTTTTTTATTTTTCCAATTTTTTTTCAGTGCAGATTTTACAAATACTGAATAATTAACAAAATTTGTATTTTTAGGAATAAGTTCTATTATTATAAAGTAAATAAAACTCAAATTACACGCTTTTGATCGGTCTCTATACAGGTTCCGTGTAACTGCGGTATTGTCTCCTCATATTGCAGTTATATTTACGCGGGTGGTATATTAGTTATGATTTAGTCGAAATTTTTAAAAGCTATATTAAGGTTGCATATGTAATTTATTATTCTCATTCATAATATCTATTCTACGATTATTCACATTACTTATGTACTAATATTCATATTGGTTATGTATGTATTACTTGTGTATGGGCAATAAAGGAATTTATTATTATTATTATTAAATATTTAAAATTAGATTGGTATGTTTTATAAAAGGAGAGACAAATAAAACATTGAACAATTAAATAATATTGAATTTACTTAAACTGTTAATCTAGTTAGACCCGTTAAAAAACAACTGAAAACAAATGAAAAACTACTTCTAATTATCAGTCATATTGCTATAGGTTGTGAGAGTACTTAAGTGTAAGATGAACAAATTAACGTTGAATGAAAAATGAAAATATACTATTTTCCGAAGAAGCATTATTTACTTCCAAAGGTGTCGTATCTTCTCAAAATTGTAGATGGTGGACCGATGAAAATCCTCACTTTTACATTTGAAACAAAAGCCAATACTCATTTAAGACAACTGTACGGGATTTTGTACGACAAAATTATAGGACCATTTTTCTTTAGAGGTGTAATGACGACGCAAAAGTATTTGGAGTTCCTTAATACTGAATTATTTAACATAATTGAAGAAATACCCTTAGACAAAATGCAAGAAATATGGTTCCAACAAGACGGTGCTCCGATACATAGTACATTACAGATAAGAGATTGGCTGAACCGCACATTTCCAAATCAATGGATAGTGAGATATTCTGAACACTCGTGGCCTCCTCATTCCCCTGACATCACGCCTTGTGATTTCTTCCTTTGGGGTTATTTAAAAGAAAAAGTATACAAGCAACGTCCCTTTCGGGATATTCAACATCTCGAAGAAGTCATACAGCAATGCGCAAAAAATATACCTAAACCGATTTTGCGAAATACCATTAGAGAATTCCAAGAGCGCACAATTGTTTGTATAGAAAGAGAAGGAGGTCATGTGGAATTATAATATTTTAACTAGATAGTTTATTTTCTATTATTTTTACTTAAATAAATTGTTTGTATTTCACTTGGATATTAATATATTTAAAAATTATCACGCTTCTATCTCGATCAAACCTCTGTTTCGAATTTTAAGAACTCAGTTTGCTTCAAAATGATGTACGCACCAAGAATGAACTCGAAAATTGCAACAACAATGAAAATAATCCGTATATATTAAATAATTCGTGAAAATTCTTATTTAATAATTTATAATAATATAACTTATTCCCAAAAATACAAATTTTGTTAATTATTAAGCATTTGAAAAATCTACACTGAAAAAAATTGAAAAAATGAAGAAAAAATTTTTTTTTAATTAGTTTACCAAACTTCATTTTTGGCCATAAAATGTGAATCTGGATGACTCTTTCTTATAAAATTTTTAAATATTTGAAAAAATAAGGGTACTTTACTCTTATACATCGATTGAATTTTGTCCCGCCATGGCCTAACCGGAAGTTGCAGGTGACATCTGTTTAGCTCATAATTAGTTTTCAATAAAGCAGAGACTTTTATCTTAATAACATTTTTTCGTAAAACCAATAATAAATAACTTTCCCATTTGGTGCGAACTTTC